>DXKC01007555.1:0-12525 GCA_031170775.1 Cymbopogon citratus
TAGATTTAAGAGACTTTGTTTTGGTCTCTATTGAAATAGTGTGCCCATGGGTACACCAATTAAGAGGAACGTGTCCAAGATGTCATAGATGTGAAAGTCTAGATGATACTCGGAGTCTCTTATGCGCAAGGGAATAGACCTCATGACCCCATAACTTTCTAGAGTAACTCCAAATGGAGTTCTAAGAAGCTTATGAGATGGGATCAATGACTCATTGGGGCAAAGTTTTTCAGCCAAAGCTTTAGGAATGATGTTCATCCCAACGGTAGGACTATAGTGAGCCTCTAAGGGTGTCTTCTTTAGGACACATGTTAGGACATTTGAGGGGCAATGATTTGAGCTACCTCAGTGGATAAATCTGTTTCTGCCAACCACTCTCGGCTCACGATGGCCGAAAGTCCTTTAATGTGTTCCATTAAGAAGGAATCATTATGTGGACTATCATTTTCCTCAAATTGTGCAGTGTGCACCAGAGGCTTTACTTGAAGTGGAAAGTTTGAGGTATTCCCAAAATCTTCAAAAAGATCTACCTCGATCTCAGATAGGAATGTGGAAGGATGGGGTTCATCGTCTTCCAAAATGTTTTGTGTTTCTATTTTGGGAGGTTCTTCAGCAACCAAATCATTAGAAGAATCTGAAGGATTTTTAGATTCGGTTGCGTGTAACTCCTCTTGGTGATCGGGGCTTGGCTTGACTTCTATTTCTTCTTCGGGAAACTCATCATAAATGCCCGTGTAAGGGGTGTTTTCAAGAATTTTCTATAGAGTGGCTTCTCCCTCACTAAAGGACATGTGTGTGAACGAGCCTCCAGAAGACAAGTCAAGATGAAGAGCAGCTTCTTTGCTAAGACCGTGGTAGAAGTGATTTAAAAGAACATGGTCATGCAAAGAGAGGTCTGGGCCAGTGTTTTTAAGACTTGTGAATCTAGCCCAGGCTGCTCCTAGAGTCTCCTTCTCCTTCTGTTTAAATGTAAGAATTGCTATTCGAAGTTCATTAACTTGGGAAGTAGAGAAGAAAGCTAGTCCGAAATTTTTTCAAAGTTTATCCCAATCTCCATTTATGCCTCAAACAGAATGAGCATACCACTGTTTCGCTCTTCCCACAAGTGAGAATGGAAACAACTTCCATTTAAGGGTCTCTTGTGTCATGCCAGCGATAGTGAGACAAGAACACAAGTGCTCAAATTCCCTAAAGTGGGTGTATGGATTTTCATCTTTTAGCCTAGACAAGGGTTGCGCCTGCACCATGGCCATAAAGCCAGGCGTGAGTTCGTAGCTAGAAGCTGTGATTGGCTTTGATGATTGTGGTGGCTCTAAGAACTCGCCTTTTGGTGTGGAAAATTTATGAATAGGAGTGGAATCCATGTGGTATGGTGGTTGTGGTAAAAAGGTGGTAAAAAGATACACGGACGAACTTGGTTCTAAACTTGCACAGCTACCGTTCCCCGACAACGGCGCCAGAAAGCTTGTTGGGTATTTTAAACACACAGAATAATCCGCAAGCACACGGATACCGATGTAGCTTTCACCCGGGAGTATTCCAGAGTATCGATTTTCACGAGGAACGTGAGTGTACTAGAGAATAAAGGTCGTCCCAGAATAAAGGTAAGAAAAGAAAGTTATATATATTTTTGTTGGGTAGAGAGGAACCTTCTAGAGTTTTTGTTGACACAAAATGTGGCGCACTGTGTCTCACACACAGCAAGCTAGAAAAGCGTGGCTTCAAATCGGGTGCCCGGATGGTTTGGAATCCGAAGACGTGCCAGTCAGTTTGACCTGAAAACTAACAAGGGATAAAACTGTGAGATCAAAACTTGGAACATGCCGAGTGAGACCAGACAGTTCCATATTTACGGCCCTGAAGCCACTTACGACGACATACAGCTATAGAAGCTATCTACCAACATGTTTCATAGATCATTCGGCTAATACAAAGATAGAAAGTATAAAAGTGCAGTTACCGAATGAATATAAAGATGCATGCTTGAGCAAGTGAAAATTGATTGTCATATATCATGTAAAGCGTAAATTTCAGACCAATGACACCATCAAGACATAATGAACTAGAAGCAGGTAACTCGTAAATATAAATCTATTCAAATAACACATGCATAGGCTAATCCAACTAGTCAGCCGCACGTCTAGCCTTCATAAACCCGTCAAGCATAAACCCAAGCAAGTAAATCCACCGCATGATACCGCTTGCTACGTGTCTACACCACTCCTTATGATCAGATCAATCCACCGCATGATACAATCTAATAATAAGAAGCTAAAAGCATGTATATATCCGAACAGATCTATAAATACTCATTACTCATGTAAGCATAACCAATCTCGGCAATCTAGCCGATTTGGGGTCCATGAAGAAGGAATAAACAAGCTAGAACGAATAAACCTTAACAAAACCTGTATCTGCCGCACAACACCTAGCTCTATCAGGATTTAAACGCTTTCGACATGCATGAACCCGTGACATGTAACAACCCAGATCGATCTAATTCGGCTATGTAAGCATATGATCTATCCATCACAATGATATAAAAAAGTGAGAAGCAAATAGATCTATAACAATAAAGAGCCGAAACATAACAATCTAGATTGGGCAAAAAGAGTTGCAAATATATAAATATTTAAAACATGCAACACATGATAACTTAATGAATCCATTAGATCTTGCCAAATCAAACGGAGCCGATAACTATCTTTACTCATGGCTTAATCCGCTGCATGATACAAGACATAAGCAAAAACTTCCCGCTACTAAGCTTAAATCCACCGCATGATACTAAGCAAAGCGAACGAGACTACTTGCATCAACGTCTAAATCCACCGCATGATACTAGACATGTTGCAAGGTTGCCGATACTTACGGAGGTTGACGGATCGATGACTCCTCTCGAAGAACTCGACGACACGACTTGGACTTGAAAGGTGGCACGGGGCTGGTTTGGTTGTATTGGTTGTGAACCCTGTTTACAATGGTCGAGGGTTTATATTTATACCCTGGACACGAGTCCTAAAAGATTACAATCATAAAATATTTAAGGAAAACTAAAATAACATGACGAAAATAACTCTAATCCAGCTCGGAGTCCTTTATTATCACATTTTTTCCTCTTTCTAGTCGGTTCTCTTGCCATATCTTGTCTCCCAAATAAAACCATTAACTCCCTGAGGTAACCGAATACGTGAGCCTTTTGCCGAATCGCTGGAGATTTAGCCGACCGCATGGTTGGCTTGCCGAATCAGTCAACTGCATAACCACTTGCCGAATGCTCCTGCTTGTTACTCGCTGGTCCACCTGTTAGTCTCTCAGCCTTACCAAAATCTAGTGTTAACAGTTTTCTAAGTTGATTGGGTGATCAAGATCGAGCTTACTATACTATATTTACTTTGGAGCAACAGTACCTCTTCGACTCTCGAACTAGGAAGAAAGTAGTCGGGATAAGGCTGCTAAAAAGCTCTACGAAACACCAAGCCGAATGGGGTGGATTGCAATGGCCTGACAGAGCTATCACCTCTGGGGCTACCACAACTAACCGTAGGATTGGGCGCAAACTCAGGTAAACTGTAGCCCAGACACCACGTCTACGCTAGCGCTTACTACTCTAATTATCTAGAATAATTAGAGCACTCAATACGAGCAGAGATCTAGTAAATAGAATAAAGTAAGAATGTAAATAAAGAACTTAGAACTTAGAAATAATAATTAAAGAACCTGGAGATTGCTGAGCGACGAACCAGTTGCTGCAAAATTACAATGTTGAGGAAGATCCGATAGATCCGGCTTCTCCTTAGCTCTCTCCTCCTCTCTCCCTCTTTTCTAGATACAACTAGATGAACTAGATGAACTAGAACTAGATCTAAATGAACTAGACTAGAACTAGATGAACTAGACAACTAGAGGGATCTCTACTTCTACTTGGATGGAGAATTGAACCCTAGCTTTTGATCTGTAGAAGAGATATGATGAGATAATAGGGGGGGTCCCTGGGGTCTGCTTGTATAGTCCTGGGTAGAGTAGAGAGCAAGTAATCGCCATGTCATCATGGAGTAGAGAGCAAGTAATCACCATGTCATCTATCCGTCACATCTACTCTCCACCCTTGGATCAAACCGACTTTAATCATACGGTGATTATTCATCCTCAAGGTCAGTGGAGGCAGGATCCGTGAGCCTCCACCTAATTGGTGGAGGTGGGCAGGCAGGCGCCTGGCCCTTTGGGCGGCCGCCCGGCCACCGAGCTGGCTCGGCCTCCTCTTTGGTCGGGTGTCTTCTAGAACCTTCCAGATTATGGAAAAGTTAGTGTTCGCCTTTTATCTCTATGTAAACCTGACATGTGGGCCTTTCTTGATTGTTTTTAGCTGACACCCTGTAGAAACAGATATTCACCAAAACTTGTGGAATTCAGTTAGTCATAACCCTATTTCTACTAGGTGTTAGCATATGAGTCCATTTTCATATTAAGTTGACGGCCAAAATTAGGAGTTATCTGCCGTCAACACGCGTGAAACCCTAAATCCTTCGTTCGCTTCGCTGCCGTCCTTGAGTCGAAATGGCTGGTGGCCGTGGCAAGAGCAAGTCCAAAGCTATTGAGGTAGATGAAGAACATTCTTTAGCTCGCATTGATAATGCGGATTTTCTGAAGATACATCTACTGTAGAGATTGTGGCCGGCGCCGATGACGACGGATGCGGATCTGGAGCTTTTTGTTGAGCATGGTCAGATCTAGGAGCGGGCGAGGTTAGGTTATGTGCTGCTTGGCAAGCATGTCGTCCCTACTCCTTCCCCTAATCAGACTATTCTCTTTTGTGCCTTTGTTGCTGCCGGTCTCTGCTTTTCGCCTTCTGAATTTCTCCTTGAATTCCTTCAGTTCTTTGGTATTCAACTTTTCCATCTCTTCCTGAATGGGGTTCTTTATCTTTCCTGCTTTGCCTATCTTTGTGAGACCTTCCTTGGCATTCCTCCTAATCTTCTTTTCTTCCGCCACTCTTTTTGCCTTAAGGGAGACACGAAGGGAGTTCCTTTCGGTTGTTGTTCTATCCAACGCCGTTAGGGTGTTACTGGCCTTGATCTTTCTCTCTTTAAGAAACTTGATTGGGCGGACAAGTGGTTCTAAGTTCCCAAGCCTAATCATTACTTCTCCTCTGACCTCTCCTTGATGCCTGAAGAGAGCGACCTCTTTAGCAAGAAGCTTTCTTCTACTGAACTCTCTGCTCTCCAACCCCTTTTTGAGCGACTTAACTACATGAAGTTGAAAGGCCTTTCTGGTCCTAGCCTTGCTGCCGTGTTCGTTCGTCGTATGGTTCAGCCTCTTATGCAGCATGACCATCTTGGTTTTGAATATACTAGCATTAAGGATCCTTCTCGTATCAAGAATGGAGTTGAGATAGATGGTGATCAACTCGTTCTTCGGATATCGTGAGTTCTTGGAGATGTGAACTGTGTTCCTCACATTGTTGAGGAATAGAGTGCTGACAACCCTCCTCCTGAGGTTAGCCTTCTTTTTTGATTCCTGTTATGATGAGTTCTATTTTCCTTCTGCTTTTTCTAAAAGTTTTGTTTTTGTCTTTAGGGTTTTGGCCGCGCCTTCGTGACTGATCTTGCACCTGATGCTGAAGCTGAAGCTGCTGCTGAAGAGCCTTCTTCTAAGCGGTCTGTTAATCATTTTCAAGTTTGTTTTGATTCTCTGTTTTGATTCTCCTCTTGAACTTGTGTCTTATTGACCTCATTCGAAAATTGGTGAGATGATTCTTGAATCTAGGAGGAGGTCGTCACGTTCTACTATACCAAAGCGGTTGATCTCGGATTCCTCTTCTGTCCATGTCTCACATAGTATTCTTGTAGGTGAGATTTTTAGATCGAGTTCTTTTCATTATGTTCTTCTGTTGGTTGACTTTGACCTTGGTTTTTGCAGAAGGTAGCCTTTATGGTCTTGATGAGCCTAAAGATGAAACGGAATCGGCTCCTCTTGTCCGAAGATCGTAAGTTCCTATCTTTTCTTCTTTTGTTTTTTGTCTTGTCTTTTCATCTGAAATGTTTAATTTTTCTATTCTTTTCAGTCTTGTGGAGGGTTCTAGTACTACCCCTGCAGTGTCTTCTTCTCTTGTTATTTCTATGCCTTTTCCTGCCCCAAGGTTGGCGCCTTTTTCTTTCTCTGTTCCTTCTGTTAAGAGGGAATTAGGTTCTTTGAAGCGTCCTCGGTGAGTCTTTATTCTTTTTGCTAATTAACAACATTGTCCTTTTATCTTCTTGTAACGATTGGGGAATTCTTTCTTCTCTTTCTTAGGTCAACTTCTGCTGGTTCTTCTAGTGGGCCGGGTTCTTTCGGTGATCGGGGACTTCGTCCCTCCCCTCTGCAAGGTGTTCATGTTGCAAGTTCCCCTGCTGGTGAGTTTTTGTCCTTTGGGTATTTTTGCTTTATTCCTTTTGCGTCTATTTTTCTCTTTCTTTCTTCACATTGTTTTTCTTTTGGTAGTGTCCTCTTTGCCTGTAGGCCCGGTTACTGGTGTTTCTACCACTGGGGCCCCTGTTAGTGGGACTTTGTCTTTCCTGACTTGTCCTGTGCTTGCTGCTTCAACCGTGGTTCTAACTACTGGGATATCTCCGATAGCTGCTCCTGCCGCTGCTGCTGCTGATATTCTGAGGCCTTCCTCGCCTGCCCGAGTTCTTAGTGACCCGGTTGTGGAGGAGTTTAGCCGCTTTCACCGGCTAAGGTCTCTGAAGGACTGCTTTGATAGGTCGTTCATGCGTGTGAGCGAAATGATGAACGTAAGTCATTCTATTTCTTGAGAGTTGTTTTCTTTTTGGCTTTTTGTTTCTGATTCTTTTTTCTTTCTTTCAGTTCCTAGTTCAAGATCAAGACCTTCTCTTTGGTTCAGCCGAGTCTACTGCTACGGCTGCAAGTACTGCAGCGGCTGAGCGGGTTCGGAAAGAACTCGCTCAGGTGCAACAAGACTTGTTGCGTGAGCAAGGTTTGCGTCAAGCTGCTGAGAGTTCTTGTGCTCAGCTTTCTGAGGATGCGCGCTGCCGCGAAGAAGCTTTGAAGGCTTCGAATGATGAGCTTGATCGCTTGAGGAACCAAGTCACCGATGAGATTTTTTGTGCTGACTTCTTTGCCAGTTCTTCTTTATCTTCATTGTTTTGCTTTTGCCTTATACTTGCTATTGCTTGTTTCTGCAGGATTTGATCGTGAGCGCCAGAAGTGGCACGCTGATTTTGAGGAGATGAAGTCTACTCTTAAGCAGTCTGAGAATCGAGCTGAGCTGGTAAGGCTTTTGCATTCCTGTTGTGAGGATGCTGACCAGAAGCTTGCATTGGCTCGTACTTTGAGGCAGGATTCTGACCGAGATGTTTTTCAGGCTATTAAGCTTTCTTAAGATCTTCAGGGCCAGCTTCAAGAGGTTAACACTAGTTTTAGAGCATGTGGGGAGCTTTGACCCACATCTTGTCTTTCATTGGTCAACCTGGTGATGATGAACTTGATTGGAGTTCTTATGCTCCCTTGATCCTATCACGCTTCTTGACTTTTCTGTAGGGTATCCTTCGTCGGAGTATAATCAATGTCTTGGGTCATGTTTGACTTCTTGCTCCTGAAGCAAGACTGGAGACAATAGTGGACCCCAACCTTTTTGCTGATCACTTGGCGATGGTTTTTGCTGCAGAGGTAGAGATTGCTCCGATCGTAGATGAAATAGTTGCTAGGATAGATGTTGGAGATGATGCTTCATATCCTATGGCTTGAGAGCCTTGTAATAATAATACTTTGTTTCTTGTGCGAGCTTCGTCTCGCTTTATTTTGAGATGCTACACTCTTACTCCTTTGTTCACTTGTGACGACGTTCTTGAGTTATCAGTGTTCCCAAACCATGACCGATGATCGTGAGTTCTTTGTTTTTCGACTTGTATTATGGGCCTAACCAGTGGTCATTTTGGCCTTTGTGTCCGACTGGTGCTGGGAAAACTCGTCAAGCCTTTCCCGTGTTCCTAAATAGATCATAACGATCCTGATTTAGATCGAGAGATTAACCCTCCGAGACTGAGGTACGGAACCATCCTGATCTTTTACCAGAGGTTATTCCGCTGATAGGGCCTTTGACTTGTGTCCCTATCCGGAACCAATCGCCTGGAGGTGCCAACCAAGCGATAAAGAAGTCGCTAATTTAGACCGATCCTCTTGATTCAAGGTCTAAAACCGACAAAGAACTTGTTTCATGTCCTCAATCTGGCCTATGGCCTAAGATCTTTTGGATGCTTGCGCCGCGTTCTTTTGCCCTCAACCCGGCCTCTGTGCCCTGGATTCTTTTGGGACGGTGAGGGTTGTTTTTGTATCATGTCATGTTCTCAACCTGACCGATGGCCATGAGTCTTTTGGATCATACGTTGCGTTCTATGCCCTCAACCCGACCTGTGGCCATGAGTATTTTGGGACGACGATTTTGGTTATCGAGAGTTCCTTTTCCTCAAAAAATGGATCATCTTTATTGCTCATATGCATTTTTTACAAGTATCTTCTAGCGGTAGAGTCTCTTGAGTTGGCTGATGTGCCAGATGTTCTTCAATGGGATGTCATCTTCAGTTGTGAGTTCATAGGTCCCAGGACCTGTTGCTCTTTTGACTTTGAATGGTCCTTCCCATGGACTGAGCAGTTTGTGCCTTCCATCTTTTTTCTAGATTAGCTTTAGAACTGAGTCTCCCGCTTTGAGGGCTCTTGGTTGTGTGCTTCTGTTGTAATGTCTTCTTAAACCTTGTAGGTATCTTGCATTCTATAGTACTGCACAATCTCACACTTCTTCAAGTGAATCGAGTTCTAATCTTTTTGTTTCTTCAACTTCTCCCTCGTTGTATTGTTCGATTTTTGGTGACCCCCATATCAGATCTGCTAGTAGTACGGCTTCTGATCCATACACTAGAAAGAAGGGTGAGTACCCTGTTGCTCTGCTCAACTGGGTTCTTAGTCCCCATACAACTTTTAGGAGTTCATCAATCCATTTTCCACCGTAGTCTTTGAGGTCCTCATATAACCTTGGTTTTAGTCCTTGTAATATCAGCCCATTTGCTCTTTCAACTTGCCCGTTGACTTGAGGATGAGCAACTGATGTGAAATCAATTTCTATGCCACAATCTCTTGCCCATAATGTGAATTCTTTTGCTATAAAAGGTGATTCCAAATCTATGATGATTCTGTTTGGCATGCCGAATCTTCTCATTAAGCTTTATATGAACTCGACTGCCTTTTCTGAGCTGTACTTGACCAATAGAAGGTATTCAATCCATTTGGTGAACTTATCTATGGCGACGAAGATGTACTCAAATCCTCCTTTTGCTTTCTTTAGAGGTCCGACTTGATCTAGCCCCCAGCATGAGAACGGCCATGATGGAGGGATGCAAATCAAGTTGTGTGCTGGGACGTGTTGTTGTCTTCCAAATATTTGGCATTTTTTTGCACTTTTGAACAAAGTCTTCTGCATCTTTCATTGCTGTTGGCCAATAGAAGCCCATCTGAAATGCCTTGCCTACTAATGTTCTTGAAGCTGCATGATTTCCACAACAACTTGCGTGGATTTCATCTATGATTTCTATGCCTTTCTGTCTTTGCACGCATTTGAGTAGTACTCCCGATGATGCCGCTCTTGTATACAGGTTGTCTCCAACTAAGACATAGTTCTTGCTTTTTCAGATTAATTTTATCCTTTGTGCCTTATCTTCGGGTACTGTCTTGTCTTTTATGTAGTCTATGAATGGTTGTATCCAGTCTTCATAAACCACCATGAGTTGTCTTGAACTTTTTTGCTGATCTACTTGCATGGGATCATCTTGTCCATCTGTAATTTTTGCTCCATCTTCTTGCTTGATTGATGGCTTTTCGAGTTCTTCTACGAATACTCCGGGTGGAACTTTTGCTCTATCCGATCCGAGTTTTGCTAAAGTATCAGCTGCCATGTTTGAATCTCTTAGGACATGATGAATTTCTAGCCCTTGAAAGTTCTTTTCTAGCCTTCTTGCTTCTGTTCAGTATGCTTCCATGTTGTCTTTTGTGCAGTCCCAATCCTTGTTGACTTGGTTGATAACTACTGCTGAGTCTCCATAGACCAATAATCTTTTGATGGCCAATGAGTGAGCTACCCTTAATCCATGTATTAGGGCCTCATATTCTGTTTTGTTATTCGTAGCTTGCCATAAGATTTGTAGAATATATTTGAATTGCTTTCCCTCTGGTGATATGAATAGGACTCCTGCTCCTGCCCCCCTAACTTGAGTGATCCATCAAAGTACGTTTTTCAATGATCGTTGATGAGAGCGGGTTCTTTTTGAGTATCTTCTGTCCATTCAGCTAGGAAGTCGCTTAACGGTTGGGACTTGATTGCTGTCTTTGACTGGAACTGTACTCCAAATGCTATGAGTTCTACTACCCATTTTGACATTCTTCCTGTTGCATCTCTGTTCTTTATAACATCTGCTAGTGAAAAATCTGTGACCACTGTTATTTGATATTCTTGGAAATAGTGCCTTAACTTTTGAGATGTTATGAGGATGGCATATAGTAGCTTCTGTATTTGCGGATATCTAACTTTTGACTCTGTCATTACTTTACTGATGTAATAAACTGGTCTCTGCACTCTGTAGGCGTGTCCAGGTTCTTCTCTCTCCACAACTATGACCATGCTTAAGACGTTCTTGGTGGCTGATATATATAGCAGCATGTCTTCTCTCTTTCTTGGTGGTACTAACACCGGTGACTCCATCAAATATTATTTTAGCTTTTGAAATGCTTCATCGGCTTCTACAGTCCACTCAAATCTTCTGGTCTTTTTTAATAACTTGAAGAATGGTATGCCCTTTTCTCCTAGCCTTCAGATGAACCTGTTGAGTGCAGCCATGCATCCTGTTAACTTCTAGATGTCTTTCACCATCTTTGGTAATTACATGTTGACTATTGCTTGAATTTGCTTAGTACTGGCTTCAATCCCTCGGTTGCTGACCAAGAACCTGAGTAACTGTCCTGCAGATACTCTAAAAACACATTTGTTTGGATTTAGCTTCCATCTCCATCTCTTGAGATTTGTAAAAGTTTCTTGTAGGTCTTCTATTAATCTGTAGGCTTCATTTGTTTTGACAACTATGTCATCCACGTATGCCTCGACGTTTCTCCTGATCTGATCTCCGAGAGTTGTTTGAATTGCTCTTTGATAAGTAGTTCCGGTGTTCTTTAGTCCAAAAGGTATTGATATGTAGCAATAGGCCCAGAACGGTGTGACAAAAGAGGTCTTGCTTTGGTCGTCTTCTCTGAGCGATATTTGATGATAACCCGAGTAACAATCTAAGAAGGATAATAGGGCTGCTCCTGCTGTTGAGTCAATCACTTGATCTATTCTTGGTGGGATGTACGGATCTTTGGTGCAATGTCTGTTGAGATCGGAATAGTCAATGCATATGCGATACTCTGTTGAGTTCTTTTTCTCCACGAGTACTGGATTTGCTAACTAGTCTGGGTTGATTATCTCTCTGATGAAACCTGCCGCCAATAATTTTGTTAGTTCTTTCTTGATTGCTTCTCTTCTGTCTGCTGCAAATCTTCGTAACTTCTGCTTGATGGGTCTTGACCCTTTGTTAACAACAATAATATGCTCAGCCGAATCTCTTGGAACCCCTGGCATATCTGCTGGTTTCTAGGCAAATATGTCTTTGTTGTTCCTAAGAAACTTGGTGAGTGTGAGTTCCTATTTAGGATCAAGCTCTGCGCTTATTGTTGCGGTCTTCTCGGGATCTCCTGTTCCCAGGTCTATCTTCTTGGTTTTGACATCGATTGGTGCTGAAAAGCTCTTGTTTGACTTCTCTGTAGGAATTTCTGCATCTCGTGGGTCCATTACTGATGCCAGAGTTGCGATTTCTCTTCTCCCTTGAATTCTTTCTGCTATTTGAACTGCTTGAATGTCACATTTGAAAGCTTTCTGCAAGTTTCCTCATAGGGATAGAACACCTTTTGTTGTTGGCATTTTGAGTAGTAGGTATGGGTAGTACGGGATGGCCATGTATCTTGTTAGTGCTGGTCTCTCCAATATTGTATGGTAACATGATTTGAGATTAGCCACTTCAAACTTGATGAACTCTGTTCTGTATTTCTCTTTGGTTCCGAAAGTTACTGGTAGAGTGATTTGTCTAAGTGGTATTGCTGCTGAACCAGGTACTATCCCATAGAACGGCGTGCTTGTTGGTGTTATCATTCCTTGATAATCTAGGTTCTTCTTCTTGAGGGGTGATGTGAATATTAGGTCTAGGCCTGCTCCTCCATCGATTAACACCTTTGGGACGACGACTCCTGCGATTGTTGGTGCCATGACTAATGGATAACACCCTGCGTTTGCTGCAATTGTCCATTGATCTTCTCGGTTAAAACTTATCGGGTACTCTGACCAATTCAAATATATTGGTGTTGCAGGTTCTGCCGCCATGATAGATCTGTGGGCTAACTTTTCTTGTTGTTTGCTTCTCGCGCCGGGTACTCCTGAGATGATTACACAAA
>DXKC01007557.1:0-10340 GCA_031170775.1 Cymbopogon citratus
TACATTTTTTCCCCACCTGCGCCGCCGCTGCCTCCGCCGCCGGAGGAGCGTCGATATGGTGCCGGCGACTGCCAACGGATCCGGATCCGGCTCGGGGCTTGTCGCCGGCGACATCCGTGATTGGTCCCACTTGCCGGAGGAACTGCTGGTCAGCGTCCTTCGGGTGGTGCACGTCGCCGATGCCGTCCGCTCCGGCGCCGTCTGCACCACCTGGAACGCGGCGTACACCGCATTCCGCCGGTTCCGCGTCGCGTCGCCGAGGCAGCCCCCGTGCCTGCTCTACGCTTCGGACGCCGTCGCCCCCGGCGCCGCCGCGCTCCACTGCCCGGCCACCGGCGCCACGCTCCAGATCCCCTTCCCGCGGGACCCGCTCGCACGCCGGCCCCTGCTGGGCTCTGGCCACGGCTGGCTGGTCACCGCCGACGAGGCCTCCAACCTGCGCCTCGTCAACCCCATCACCGGCGCCGAGGTCGCGCTTCCGCCCATCACCGCGATTCACCACGTGCGGGGCGGTACGGACGAGCAGGGCGAGCCCGTGTACCTCGTCTACGAGAATCTGCCGCTGCCGAAGTACAACCATAGCAAGCGCAGGTTCGAGGTGGACACGGAGCCGACCATCCTGGAGAAGGATCAGGCGTACGAGTGCATGTACCACCGCGTCGTGCTCTCGGCGAGCCCGTCCGCCGGGCGCGCCTGCGTCGTGCTGCTCCTGCACATGCCGCAGGGCGAGGTCTCCTTCGCCAGGCTTGGCGACGACCGGTGGACTTGGGTCGCGTCGGGCGAAGACGACGACGTCGACGACGACACGGGTCTCCCTTGGAGGTACGGCTACCGTAACGCCATGTACAGTGCCACCGATGGCTTGTTCTACTTGCTCGGTTTCGATGCCTCCATGTGCAGCTTGGACCTTAACGGACCTTCGCCGGTGGCACGAAAGGTCCTCGACAGCTTGCCGCAATCTGTCGACCCAATCAAATACCTTGTTCAGACACCGGCTGGTGACATCTTACAAGTTTGGAGGTCGAGGGACTACGTCGACTCTGAAATGCCGGCGGAGTATCCGCCGGACTTTGTGGACGATAGCATAGGGGGTCGGGACCCGTGTTTGGAGCTCAACACGTTTGGGATGCAGCTGTACAAGGTTGACCTCCATGGAAACAATAAGGTAGAGCTGATCAAGAGCCTGCCGGAGTTTGCATTGTTCCTAGGCTGCGGTGGCTCTCTGTGCCTACCGGTAAAGGATTTCCCTGGGTTAAAGGCAAATTGTGCTTACATGACTGACGACTTCTTGGAATATGTATACTTCTTCAAGCATAACAGGCGAGAAATTGGTATTTGGGATATGACAGAGCAAAGTCTTTTGAAGCTTATTGATAGCTCACCGACTATTTATCCTTGGCTGAATTGGCCATCTCCTATCTGGATTCAACCATCGTTTTTGTAGTTACTAGTGGAGGATGCTAGCGAAGGATGCTTGCAAAAACTGTTATTGGCCATCTCCTATCTGAGTACCTTTTTTTATCTGAATAATTGCTATTATTGATTTATTTTATTCAGATAGTTGTGACCATTAACCTTAGAAGTATTGTCGAGGTAACTTTGATGATAAATTAATAAATCGGTTTCTGTTGTCACCAAATAGCTGTATTGTATTATCTGTTAACATAAAAAAAAATTCTATTCAATTGTGTCAAATATACCTGGAGATTCAGTCATTTGATGTGCTTAGATGTTCTGTCGCACCTTTGTTGTTCGATATGATGGATGTTCAAGCTACGAATTGGTTCTGTCAGTATGAGGAGCATCTCCCATTGTTTTTTTTTTCATTCCTATGGATACTAAGTGCTGGTTCAGCAACCTTACTAAGATCTATCCATACTGTACTTAACCAAATATTCATTCTTATGGAGCATTACTTTGAAATCTTCAAAAGCATAGAACTTAAAATGATGGATGTTTCATGATTTGCTAGTTTTACAGCTCAACATTTTTGCCTGTTGATAAGCATACATTTAGGCCTTGTTTTAATCCCTATAGATAATAGTTATCTGCTAATAGTTATCTTTTTGGATCCAAAGAGCTGCAGCTAATACAATTGCTAATTGCTAGCTGGACTTTAAGATGATAACTTCACTAGTCGAACCAAGTAATATAATTTAACTCTCTATTCAGCGTACCGGCCACGTCTCCCCAAAATCGTTGATTGGTCCACCTAGGCTCCACATCACCTCCAGCCTTCGTGATTGGTCCACCTCAGCCTCTCTACCATCCACGAGTCCCCCCAGTAAATATCTCGCTGCTCCCATCTCCACACACAAAAAAATAACGACTCTTCTTTCTCTCTCCCTCTCGATCATTCCAGCGGCGCCGGGACTGGCGACGCCGCCCACCGCAGGAGGCGCGCCGGCGGATCCCTCCCTCTCCACATCCTTCCTCTCTCTGCTATCGATCTCCTCTCTATTTGTCACCATCTCCCCGCGCGGCGTCGTAACCTGGTAGATAGGATGAGGCGGTGGTGCACCGGCCAGCCAGCGGCGTGGGCGGTGGGCGCCCCCTGGCACGACGGTGCCGTGGTCACCGCCATCTCCCCGCGCGGCGTCGTAATCTGGCAGATAGGATGAGGCGGCGGCGCACCGGCCGGCCAGCGGCGTGGGCGGTGGGCGCCCCTAGCACGACGGTGCCGCGGCGTGACCGCGGCCATGGTGCTGCACCACTTCTGCTCCATGAGTGTAAGTGGCCTTATTTCTTTGTCTTATTTTAGGAATGCATTAATATTTGGGGATTTTGATTTCTAGGGTTTTGGTTGGGAGAAGAACAGGGACCTTTACATGGTTCTCTATCTGCTTCTCTCTGTAAATGTATTAAGATTTGGGGATTTTGATTTCTAGGGTTTTGGTCTGGGGAAGAACAGGACCTCTGCACGACCAGCCAGGGTGAGAGAGGTTGAAATGGAAATTTTGCTTTTTTTTTCCCCCACTATCATTCTGAGGTCGTGATTTCACTAATTTTAGTTCCCATGCAGGATGTAGGATTTCGACAAATCTTGCTCCATCCCCACTACATGTATCCAACTAAAGCGAAGTAAGGTATGGGAATATGGAACAGAAAAGCAAACTTGCAGTTTTTAACATGTTTCTTCCTATGATTGAAAACTCACGACGTGCATCTACATTTGTGGTTGTAAGGGTAACTGTGTCATTTGACAAAATCTTTAAGTATTACATTTCACCTCTTGAAGCATTTTCTCTTGCTGATTTACTACAAATTGTGCGGTAACAGGTATTATATAGATTCAGCTTTTTCACTAATATTCATTGGATCTGTCATGTTCCATGTTCCTGCAATCATCATCATACTGCTCTACTACGAAATGTGTGGTAACAGATATCTACATTGATTCAGGTTTATTTTCAAATTAGCTCTGAGTTCACCAAGTCTGCCAAAATAACTGAAGAGCGGTTTTGTTTCAGTTTGCCGACAGAAAGGAAGTCCTCATCAATGTCAGCGTATGTGCAGAGGCAGATCGAGGTGATTTTTTTATACTTATAAATATATTAGACTGTTGTTTGCGGTTCCATGCATTGTTATCTGGAAGGCACCTTGTTTGCAGGTTAGGGGGTCACCACCTTGTTTACGTTAAAAACCTGGATCAGTTAATTTGCATTTGCGTGTCCAAAATACTTTCATGTTTAGGGGAATGAGATTTTGGTTCTTCCTGCACCTGTCCTCCTATGTGTTTTTTTTTTTGCTAAATAGTAATTATGGGAAATCTGCTGCACACATGCCTCCTTTCTGTGCTGTCCTATTTACAGGCTTATTTGCACCTGCCAAGTAATTTTTTCATGTTCATTTCCTCATTGTATGAGGTCAAATATGTCATAAAAACGAAGTATTAGCATGCTGGCTTCTTTTCTGTTCACTTTTGGTTTTGTTATGAAAATGCATTATCTAGCTAGAAAGAAATGTATTCATGGATGGTTTGATTTTTTAAAGCTCAGTTGAATATAAACTAATAAAGATACATTCAGTTGCTTTGCTGTCTTCAGAGTTTTCTTACTATGAATACGAATGTGATTTGCTAGCATATTGTAAATATCTGTGTTTAGAGAATGCTTCTACTGCCATGATAAATATATATTATTTGTCAAGCACGTGCCTACTTTTCATGTTTTATTAAAAAATGTATCCACAATTAGGCCTCCCAATTTTGCCTTCAATATACCAAGTTACAATTACTTTTCTTGATTAGATTTAATATTTCCATTGTTTCCGCATACTCATAAGTTTAGATTTTCCTTCATAACTGCCTTTCCATCTGTTTAGTCCACTTCTCTTTAAGAGACATATGAACCTCATCTGTGTCAGGGTGTGATTTTAGCATTGGTCTTCAGTTTTCACTGCCTCTTTGCTTTTTTTAGTCCACTTCTCTGGACATTAGGCTCTTTTGATACCACATTGTTGTGGATCATGCTCTTAGTAAATTGGTAGTCTTTTGTCCTACTAGGTGTCATTACTTACCTCCTTTTTTTTGTGAACTGCTTTGCTCCATTACGAGATTGGTTCAGTATGCGGTTTAGGGACTAGTCGCAGAAACACCTGGATGTTCCCTAGGCCTCTTCAAATAATTTTTTACATGTGCTTTTTATGCCTTTAAGGCTCTAGGCTCATCTCTAATGGCATTACTAAAGCCTATAATTTTTTTTTTCAGGTCTGTTCAACCAACTTCAGATAAAGTGAAGGCTGGTTGTACTGTGGTATTCTGATATGCTCCATTTCCTCATTGCCCTACTCATTGTTTGCTTGTTTGCTGGTTAGCCTTTTTACTGGCATTCTATCTTCTGTCCACTGCGACAATGGCATGTGCTAGGTTCCTATTAGAAAAATAAGCTTTGTGAATCCACCCAGATATATACTGTTATGAAATATGCTCATTACTGATGCATGACCACCAGCCATTTCCAAAACTAAAAAAACATATATAATATGCTTATTAACCACCACTGTACTCTTGAAACCTGTAACTGCATATGCGCAAGATGGTCTTTGCGCATTGCCACACTCATCTACTGCTCTTTCTACTTGATGCTTGTGCACATGGGTTGCAGGACCTGCTCCAGGTTCCAGAAGGCAGTCCTGGGAATTGAGTTGCTACATTGCTGCAAAGATGAAACTGTGCAAGGCATTGAAAAGACATCATGGATGGCAACTTCTAAGGAATCTACATGCTCCAGGGAATGATAAAATTCCAGATCTCTTGGAGGTTATATCTCTCACTCGAAAGAGATGTCATTGGAACATGTATCTTCCTTATGCTTACCACATCTATTGGGAAATCAGTTTTGTTGAGTTCCATTCCATTGCCTTCCATGTGTGGATGTGGTTATAATAGTTGCTGCTATTGTCCTAAATGTATATAGCACTTTTACTCTAGGTAGCATAATTTAGTAGGTACACTGGAGTCCAAGTATTTGTTCTAGAAGTGCTACAATAGAGAAGTCAAGGATGCTACATGATGATGCAGTTCAGTTGGACTCTGCTTTATTTCATTTTTTTAGTATTTTTGCTAGCTCATGACTAATATTCTCTGCATTCAATCTAGCATTGAGGATCCTAACATTCCCTTTGGTCCTTTGGAAGGTACTGAGCTCCTGCATGTGTAACTGTCACAGCCTATTTCTTAATTTAACTCATATAGAGACTATATGCAAATTTGATGTTAACTATATCCTTTTCATGTTTTTTTTTAACAAAAATGGTAGGTCAATACTGAGTACCGATGATCGTTTGGAGGATGATAGGCGTCCTCTTCCCTTGGCGGCGGCGGCGGCTGCTGCTGCAGTTGCAACCAATGGAGTGAACCCATCGAATTGGAGAGACACCTCTACTAATGATACTAATCTGCACATGCCACAAGTTAATTAATACTTCTGAAAGAGTGGCCTGAAACAACCCCAATCGATGATGTTCTTAATATTTGGCCACTCTGGTATGAGATAACAACATCAGACATGTGGCTTCATGGAGCCACCAAGCCCACTACCTGCCACCGAACACTTTTGACTACACAACTGAGACCAAAAGCTCTATTACATAGCAAACACATGAAAATTACTAGCAACTATGGTTCCATCAAATGCAGATGATTCTGATCTCGCAACCGCACACCGAGAGGAACTCCACCAACAGCAGTTTGCATATGCAGGTAAAAAAAAATAAAATACAGCAGTACCTCCAACCACGTATAAAAATAACAACAAGCACACTGACGCTACTTTTTTGTCCACTCAGCAGACCGGAACAACGAGGCTGCTTCCTCCACTCAACAGACTGGAACAATGAGGCTACTTCCTGGTTGAGAGGTATGTTCTGTATGTACCACACTGAACTTTTTTATATTGCCATGCCATAACCTAAACATAGACCAAATACATAATTACAGTTGTCAGTAGTCCATCAGCATGCATCCTCCTTGTCTCAAAGAAAAATGAAAAAAAAGAATAAGTACTAAAAAACAGAGGGAAACAAGATAAAGTAATTCAATAAATTGTGAATACACGGTGCTTGCCACAGACATAGATGCTTTCCGCTTTCCTTGTGATTCTTTGTAATCATACAAATGCAACATTATCAAACCCATCCATGCTTAACCTTATGCAGGTGTCTCTGACTATGATGGTCCATGCACAATACTTGCAATACATGTCAGTTACTTCTCTATACTTAAATCTGCACGGATATGGCACTATTAAAGCCCCAGTCATAAAACATGCTTATGATTATGCAGCCATGACAGTTGCACCACTGCACAACTCAGATGATGATGAACAGGTTGTCCATCCGACCGCAGTTATTGGAAAGCGGACTAATCACTCCTACATGTACGGCCATGTCAGAGCGAATCCACTTGATGCCCACCTTGTGTAACAATTCTGCCAAGCACTCTACAATGATTTTGCCCAAGCTATCCCATCAGTGCTCACACTATTTTATATCACGTCATGTTCATGCATGGCACCTCCTCTCCTTGCTTACAATATTGTATATATAGTATAGTTGTGATCTTCCACTGTCTTTCGCCTGTAAAAATTCAGTGTGATATCTGTTTGTCCTTATCTGTAAATGATAACCTATAGGTGCGCAAGGGCGCGCTGTTTCTACTAGTAGCAACTAATAGTTATCCTTGTAGAATTTTTTCACTAGCTGTGCATCTAAACACCCTATGCTAATGGAGTTAGCTAGCTAACTACTAGCAAATAATGAATCGAAATATGACCTAAGTGTAACCTGGTCGTTCTTCAGAGCTACATTTACTTATAGTGCTTGCCTGCAGCCGAGCGGAGCCACTGTACTACAGCTCTTTGTAATTGGTTGTATCACTCATTTTCTGTATTTAAACATTTGTAGAATTAGATACAAATATTTCTATCGTAGGTTTTGTTCTGGTGAGTTCAGCACTGCTAGATTATGAAGCGGAAATTGATTTGTGCATAAATTGGCGGCGGGTGATTATTTGTTCTGAACAAGCAGGTTTATTTATGTAACCTTGTGTTATATTGCTATATACTCCATTTTCAATGAAATTGGTATAAACTATTTTCTCCGTTTAGTTCATTAAAGTAAATTTCCATTGAACTGAAACCAATACTATCGCGCGGCCTACAGACGCCGTGGAGGTGGAACCGGAGCAACAGTAGGGCATGCACCACAACTCACTGCCACCCCAGCTGCCAAACCAAAAAGATCCAAAACCATCACTTTCATCGGTTATTCCTAGGGGAAGCCAACCAAGATCACCCTTGCCTCCACCATAGAATTCAACCACAAGCAATTTCCTATGACCCTAAATCCACACTCACCCAAATACTCCAAACCAAGAACCAGCTGCATTCCCTCGAACACCTACCAAGATATGACGGTCACTCAGACCCACATGCCAATTCGTAATGAGCTACGAAGCAGTTGGGGTGATGAAGCCACCATGGCAAAATCATTCATCATCATAGCTAGAGATATAGCCCAGTCCTGGTATAGCACTTGTAGTTAGGACCTATCGCATCTTGAGGCGACCTCTGTGAAAAGCTCTACACAAACTTCAAGGGAGTCACATCGACTCTGGTCAACCCAATCGAGTTGTTCAAATGCAAACAAGGGGAACGAGAGCCACTCCAAGATTATTGGCGAAGGTTTATCTACATAAGAGCCAGAACACTAGGAATTTTTGATGAGGCCATCATCCTTGCGGTTGTCAGCAACCTTTGCCTAGGCCCTTGCTTGATCGAGATTTGCTAGAAAGGCCGCAAGACCATCACCAAACTACGTGAGGTAATAATGAAGTATGGTAGGGCCGATACTGAGTATAGAACAAAAATATACTCGACTAGACTACACTTGAGGCCACCAGCATGACAACAACGGTGAGGCATCTACCCTCTCAGAGAGCAGATAAACATCAACGCCATCAACAATGTACCTCCTTAGACCAGCAGGCATTAGCAAGAGCCACGTCCGCCCACACGCTCGCTGCAAAAGGAACAAAGAGGAAATGCAGCAAACAGACCTCTGCAGAGAGACCTGACCAAGGTAGCCACTTTTGTGGATTTCCTCGCTCTGTCTGTAGAGGTCTGTTTGCTGGATTTCCTCTTTATTCCTTTTGCAGCATTGGGAATAAACCCTGAGTACTAGAGTGTACTCAACAAGACCTACCCATCAAAAGTTAGGGCCTTTTGGCTTGCTGATTTTTTTTTTATCTTTTGCAAAAGCTTACTAATAAAGGTAAGTCCTTATACTTCAAGTTTTAGAAGTCAAGTGTAGATTCACTACCTAACCATTCTAATTTTGCACCTGAAACTACTTTTAAGCATATGGTAAACAATCAGAATAATATCCATGATCATCATTGACTTCATCGTCATCCATATTCAAGTTGTGTTAACTATGATGATAGGCAGTGGCAAAGCAATATCCATATCCGAGGAGCAACGACGATTGCAGTCGATTTACATCCAGTGGCAAACCCAACCACACATCCATACTACCGTTTCTTACTCTCTTGTACTAGGGTCCAGTACCAACCTAGTATGCCCTGAGAACCAACCAATTAGCCATGCATCATTGCAAGCTCAAACGTGTGGTCAGTGTCGCGGTTCTCGCCTCCTGACTACGACTTGAGGGACCGACATAGTGGCTAACAAACCCCATGGGTTCCCTTAGCATAAGAGAGGTAATAGGTTTCACAGTCCATGCACAAACCTTGCTATGTGTTGGTACTTTCAAATTTCAACAAACAAGCTAAAATCATATGGTCCTTAATTGGCATAGATGGGGATATTACAAACAGAGCCTCGCTCTGTTGCCCAAACCATATCCAATCCAAAGTCCATAGCCCCACCTGCCTGTTGTTATAATCTCCCAAGTTCCATATTATAGGTAAGAAGTGTGAACCTATTTGTGAGCAACAGCAGGTCACTCCCGCTAAGCCTAATAACTAGCAGGACTCATGTCAAGATATTTATGCATGTAGGTTCCACACAACTCCTAATCAAATGAGATTGCACTTTGCCATCTATGCGGGCTTTGAGGTTCATGTAGTGAGAACATGACATATGGTTGGTCCTCTTTATCTTCTCACAGTGACTTATCACAGCAACAACAAACTTCCTCACTTCATCCAGGTACCACAAATCAGTCACTCTATTCAATCCGTACATCCATTCAGACTCCATCATACCATACACATCACAAGCAACAACTAAGAAGATTTAGAAAAAAGAAACACAAGCTTTCTCTCTCCTCCATGAAATAGACCCGGATCTGGATCTACAGCACACCCAAAATGATGGAAAGAGAGTGGAAGGAGGATGAGAGAGCCTTTATGTACCTGTTGTGGTGTCCTCCCCAAATGCAAGGTCTAAAACTCAATTCAAAGATTTGGATAATTTTAGGGCAAAGCCTCCCACAAAAGTTGGAAGAGGAAAACCTATGGGGGAAGAAGGGGTGGTTGCTGTGTATTTATAGGGTGACCGTTTACCGAGGTGGGCACTCCAAAATGCCCGCCGCGGTAAATTACCTTTTACCATGTCGAGCTTCATAAAGTGCCGCCACCATTGATCGATTAACTGTGGCGGGCGCCTCGGTTGCCGCCGGTTGGCCAACGAATTACAATTACCGTGGCGGGCACCATGGAGACGTCAAGGGTGTATTACAAGTTCATTTCTATAGTAGTGGTTCCTAATAAGGCCTTCTGCAGCGTGTGGCTTGAGTGATGCCTGGAGAGAGAGAGAGAGAGAGAGAGAGAGAGAGAGAGAGAGAGAGAGAGAGAGAGAGAGAGAGAGAGAGAGACA
>DXKC01007558.1:0-13585 GCA_031170775.1 Cymbopogon citratus
AAGTGATTTTAATCAAGGCCTCAAACACTTAATTGTTTTTTTCTTCATATTTTACTGTCAAATTATACCAACCCCCTACAATTAATTGTTGCCTTTTGAGTTGTCTTGTAGTAATCATCCAGTATCCTTAATTTTTGTAACCATTGAAAAAAGATGAATATCTTGTAACATGTTGCCAAAGGCATGTGTCAGCAGAGACAACACACATTCGCAGTGAGGCGACAGCATCATGGGTCGTCGGATCGGATGGTAGTGCTGATCAATTCTGGTATACCCCACTGCACACACGTATATATACTATAGGAGTGGTACTATGTGAAAGACGACGCCTGATCTGATCTGACCTGCTGGTATGGACTTGGTACACATGCAGTACTCTCTGTGTTTGTCTTTAGTCTGTGCCACGGGCCGTTGCAGCAGGCCAGTGGCCAGCAGTGCGTTATACGCTTGCATATCTCGCGCGCGCGTGCAACGCTGACAGCTAGCGTACCGGAACGAGCAACACGTCAATGTGCAAACTACGTACGTAGTCACACGCGTACACACGTACTGTGTCCCTGACAGGTCAACCCATGCACGCACACGCACGCTTTGGGCGCATTCGTATGAGATCGTGTAATGCATGACGACAACAGTGCATTTAGTGCAAGTCTAAAGGCTGTACTCCGTACGTGCGAGATCTACTATCGCGTGACGACTCTGCATATGTGGGAGAGAGCAGGACGATATGATCGAGCTGTGCCAGTGCTATCGAGACGCTAGAATGCGCTGGAGATGTGTTTGACTTTTGCTCACTCGATCCATTGTTACATGCAGAGTATCGATCTTGTCGCGTGGTAGCAAGGGGGTCAAACGTGTCAATAGTACGGTCGTACCGTTTGTGAAAATTTCTTTATAATATAGCAAGGGGGAAACGAGTTATATAGAGTACATTAGTCTATCATCTTCATCCTCCTTTTTTTATGGAATGAACTTAGATTGATATATCATCAGCTAGTAATAATTAATATTAGCGTGAGGAATTGAATCATTATACCAAATTTTATTTGAGGAGTGTACACATAAAAAAAAGCTCGACCCTGGGAGAATATATTGACATATATCACAGACGGAAGAATTTTGATGTCCTAGATTATAGCGCCAAGGAAGATTTGAAGATGAAATGTTTTGTCACATCAGATGTTCGCTCCTCGAAAATGTGATTGTCAATATAGAGGAAATGGTTAGAGAAAGTGGCAGTTAGTGAAATTCCAGGAATGGTGGGGCTCTTGAATATGCGCCACTAGTAGGATATGGCACAAATGTAATTGTACTGGGTGAGTGGTACCGGGTCTCACTGGTAACTAGAATACATTTTTAAATGTATTTACCATAATTAGAACATAGATAAGATTGATGTAAAAACAAAGGTAATCACTTATTTTTTAAAAATTAAGATTTTTTATCCTACATTACAGGTGGGGTAGGGCACTATACACAGTTGTTTCCTTTCCTTGAATATTTTTTCTCCCATTTCAAATCTTTTTTTATGGATATTGTGTTCAAAGAAACAATATTGCAATATTCATCTATATGAATTAATGACTCTTCTAGGACTTAGCATTGCATATCATTGTCAAATAATACACTTTCATTAAATATTAGCTACTCCTAGAATTTTCTCAACACGGCATAGTTTAGCGTTCTGAAACACAGATAAGTGAGCAGCACTTCTTGTCTAATATGTCTCGTGAAGTTCATTTTTTTAGGTTTACTACATACCATGGAAAATCATGATAGATACTTCTACTTCAATTGATGACAAAGTTTGACTTTATGAATGAGGGGGAGGGCCCCTTAAAAGTGACAACTCCTTCACAATCTCCTTTTATATAACGATATTTTGACCAGGACCAGAGGTTGTAAAACCTAATGGAGTGGTATAGATAAAAGAATATGGTATGTCTCAAGTTAATTTGTTGAAGATAATAAGAAAATAATTCTTTCCGAAGGTTAGCCACAGATGTTGGATGAAGGAAAACTAAAAGATAGCTTTGGTTCAAACACTACTTATATTTAAATCAAAGGGGAAGGGTGGTGACTGAAAAGACGATTTCAACACCCTAGCTTGCCCTTTAATTTCTGCCTCCAGATGTGTGGCCTGTCATGGTTTTTCGAATTCCTTGAGCTCTGCTCTTGTACAAATGGCTTATGGGATGACATTCCAGGAGAGTTATGGTGTTGAGCTTATGGGTTAGCATAGTTGTTGTTAGCTGGCTTCCATGGTTGTCCTAGCATGTTTTTGACCGATGAGGTTGTTGAGTTGGGATAATTATTAATTGTGCTATGTTCCTATGCTCTACACCGGCCCATTTGTGTAGAATTTTCTACTCATTGTTGTGTGCTCTTTTCATTTGGTCTAATTTTCCTTATTATATAGTGTTTGGTTGGGTATATGACTAGGTGGGATGAGACTGTTGTAGTACACGTCGTTGACGTCGAATCCGCTCTCGTTCTCAAAAGTAATGCAAACACAAAAGTAGACACAAGAGAACAATTGTGGGACTATTCTTTATTGCTTCTGAATATTGATATTACAATGGAGGATCTCCCACATATATATAGTCCGAATATGTCCTAGAGTTTGGAAAGCGCCCACACAACAAACGGACTAGGATTAGGATTCCTCCTTCTCCTCTTTCTATATTCCGAAGTCCGTATGTTTTACAACACTCCCCCTCGGGCGATTACCACGATATTATGTCTCGTTAAAAACTCCATCCGAAAAACCCAGTGGGAAAAAATAGTTTATGGAGAAAAGAGTACATATATACCGTTCTTGTTAATTACACAAATATATTGCCTCATTAAAACCTTTACGAGAAACTTCAGAAAAACTCATAAGAAAAACAGTACAATAATAATCTTCAGGATTTATTGAAACATTCTTCTAGAATGGTCACCATGTCTTCTAGACAAAAACAATCAGGATTATTTAATCAGGAAGTTTTTCCCCTGATTCTTGTATTTCTCTTAGTCTCTTCATGCCAAGCCCACGTATGCACTTTTCAAAAATTGGTAGAGCTAAAACCTTTGTGAATACATCTGCAAGATTATCACAAGATTTGACAAGAGTTACCATAATTTCTCTATTCTTTTGCAATTCATGCGTATAGAAAAATTTTGATGAAATATGCTTCGTGATATTTGATTTAATATAACCCGATTGAACTTGTGCAATACAAGCTGAATTATCTTCATAGATAATAGTAGGGGTAGGCGCAATATTCATTCCACATGCATTCTGTACATGTTGATTAGCACGCCTAAGCCAAATGCTTTCTTTAGCTGCTTCATATAATGCAATGATTTCAGAGTGGTTAGTTGACGTTGCTACCAAAGTCTGCTTAGATGACTTCCAAGAGATAGCTGTTCCACCACTAAGAAACACATATCCAGTCTGTGATAATTCGTTATGGGGATCAGACAAATATCCAGCATCCGTATACCCAATTATACTGAGATCTTGTTTCTTCCAGAAATATAATCCAAGATCAATAGTACCTCGAAGGTACCTAAGAATTCTTTTTACACCACTCCAATGCCTTTTGGTTGGTGCTGAACTGAACCTTGCTAATAGGTTAACAGCAAATGCTATATCTGGTCTTGTACCATTTGCAAGATACATTAAGGCACCAATAGCACTTAAATAGGGATACCCAGATCCTAATATTTCTTCCCCTTCTTCTTTGGGTCTAAAAGGATCTTTTTCTATATCAAGGGATCTCCCCATCATGGGTGTACGTTCAGGATGTGCATTTTCATGATGAAATTTTTCTAATACCTTCTTGGTATATGCAGACTGGTGCACTAAAATCCCTTCGTGGGTATGCTCAAGCTGCAAGCCTAAGCAAAATTTAGTCTTGCCTAAATCCTTCATTTCAAATTCAGACTTTAGGTAAGTACTAGCTTCTTCTATGTCTTTTGTAGTTCCAATGACGTTCAGGTCATCTACGTAGACGGATACTATACAAAAACTTTCTCAGATTTTCGTATAAATACACAGGGACAATCTTCATTCTTCATGAATCCCTTTTCTTCCAGAAAATCGCTTAGACGATTATACCACATTCTTCCGGACTGTTTTAAGCCATAAAGTGATCTTTGCAATTTTACACTATACATGTTACGTTTCTCTGGTTTAGGGACAGTGATTCCTTCAGGGACTTTCATATAAATTTCAGCATCTAATGACCCATATAAATATGCGGTCACGACATCCATTAATTTCATCTGCAAGTTCATACTTGCTGCCATTGATATTAAATACCGGAATGTGATTCCATCCATTACAGGAGAATAAGTCTCATCGAAATCGATGCCGGGTCTCTGCGTAAACCCTTGTGCTACTAGTCTCGCTTTATATCTTACCACCTCATTATTTTCGTTTCTTTTCCGAACGAAAACCCATTTATGTCCTACAGGGAATATCCCTTCAGGGGTTCGGCCTACAGGACCAAATACTTTTCTTTTATTTAGCGAGAGTAATTCAGCTGCGATTGCTTCTTTCCACTTAGGCCAATCAGAACGCTTCTTGCATTCTATCAATGTTTTTGGCTCAGGATCTAGATCAATTTTAGCAATCTTCTCAGCAAAATATATGTCGACATTAGTAGTCTTTCTATCATATATTTCTCCTGTTTTAACATAATTTGTTGAATTCTCTATTATTCTTTCACATTCATCCTGATTAACCGGTATATTTAAATCAGGAATTTCCAGTCTCCCATCATGAGTTTTTTCTGTGTGCACATTCTCATTGGGTTGTTCATCTTCAAGATGCGTCACTTCAGGTGTACCTTCACTTTTATTCTTATATTCATTCTGTCCGGTCTTAGCCTCTTAGGACGTCTCCTTATAGCTACAGACTGAGTAGATGCACCTTTTTCTTTATTAGTAATTCTACTTTGCCTCCCTCTCTTCATGGTACGAGGAGTCAAGGTAGACTTTATTTGGAATTCTAATTCATCCACTTCATGTGGTATTTCTATTCTTTCAGGTGCGTTTACTGCAGGTATGTGAGATTTCATAATCCCTTTAGTATTAGTGAAGGCTTCAGGCAGCTCGTTTGCAATTCTTTGCAAATCTACTGTATTCTGAACTTCGAGTTCATTTTCTTTAGTGCGAGGATCCATTCCAAGGATTCCAGTGCTTTCCCATGTTATTTCTCGGCATTCGTCCCTAGCGAGGCACTTTCCTTCCCCTAATGCCGGGAAATGATCTTCATTAAAAATACTATCAGCGAACCGAGCCATATGCAAATCTCCAGCTGATGGCTCTAAATATTTTATTATTAATGGGCTTTCAAAACCTACATAGATTCCCAGACTACGTTGATGCCCCATCGTTGTTTGCTGAGGTGGTGGTATAGGAATGTATACAGAACATCCAAATTTACGCAGATGGGAAATATTTGATTTTATTTTTTGCACTAATTGTATCGGTGATACATCATGATATGCAGATGGTCTAAGTTGAATTAACGCTGCTGCATGCAGCACAGCATGCCCCCAACAAGTGGATGGAAACTGACTATTTTGTATCAATGGTCTTGCAATTAACTTGATCCTCTTAATTAATGATTCTGCTAAACCATTTTGCGTATACACGTGTGGCACAGAATGCTCAACTTTAATTCCCAGAGCCATACAATAATCGTTGAATACCTTTAAGGTAAATTCTCCAGCATTATCCATTCTAATGGATTTGATTCTAGAGTCTGAAAACTGGCTCGTAATTGAATAATTTGAGACATTAATCGTGCAAAGGCATAGTTTCTAGTAGAGATAAGACATACATGGCTCCACTTTGTGGAAGCATCAATTAACACCATGAAGTACCGAAACGACCTTGACAGGGGACTAATCGGACCACAAATATCACCTTGAATTCTTTCCAGGAATGATGGTGATTCATCTCTCACTTTTAAGATAGAGGGTCGAGCTATCAGTTTCCCTTTGGCACATGCAATGCACACAAAATCTTCATGATTTGAGAAATTATTTTTCTTTAAATTATGACCATTTGAATTATTAGTAATTCTTTTTATCATACTTAGACCAGGATGTCCCAAACGATCGTGCCATATTCTGTATGACTCGTTATTCCTTAGGATCGTTTGCATTGTAACATGTTTTTGAGTTGGCTTAATATATGTGTAGTACAATGAATGGCGCATGGAAGGGAAATTTCGACAATCTTCTTGTTGTCTCCTGTTTACTTAGTCATGATCAGGTGTTCTTCGCCTTTATCATCATTTGTTTCTAAATGAAAATTATTTGCACGTATATCCTTAGAGGAAAGCAACGTTCTGGTTGATTCAGGATAAAGTAATGCTTCTTGGATTACTAGTTCTGTTCTATTAGGGAGAATTATAGTGGCTCTTCCAACGCCAACTATATGCGTATCACTTCCAGTGATAGTAGTAATATTTTCATCATTCTTTCTAATAGTCTGAAAATATCGCGTGTCCCTAAGGATTGTATCGGTTGTGCAACTATCAATTAAACATAATTTCTCTTCCATAGCCATTTGTACTCCACGGGTTCTATAATAAAGCAATTTAAATTTATTCAGTGTGCAACAAAAATAAGCTTTAAAATAGAACAATGATATAACTAAGAAATTTATATATTATATTGTCTGCAAGACTCATTACATTAGGCTCT
This sequence comes from Cymbopogon citratus, assembly GCA_031170775.1. Taxonomy (NCBI): domain Eukaryota; kingdom Viridiplantae; phylum Streptophyta; class Magnoliopsida; order Poales; family Poaceae; genus Cymbopogon; species Cymbopogon citratus. Next base: position 6,708 of record DXKC01007558.1, read on the forward strand.
ACGTGAGCCGACTCCAAACCACAAATTCATGCAGGAATAAAATACTTAATGTATACTGTTTTTTATTACTATACTACGGGATAGCTAAATAAGAGCTCATATAGAGTCTCCATGCACATCTTCCATTTCATCATCTTGAACATCATCATTTTCCATGTCAGTACGCATTCCTTCAAGGTTTCTCATAATGACATCCCAGCTGTCATTTGGCGTGATGTCTGTAGACACATCTTTAGTCTTCTTAGGAGCTTCGATCTTTTCTTCAGGTTTAGATTCTTGCTCTCTGTCCTTTGACTTGGAACATTCTCCAACTTCTAGTTTCTTGGAAGAGACGAAGTGAGCTTCATGCTTAGCTTCACTTTGATTATTCTTGAGTTGAGCCTTCAATTCTTGATAAAGCTTCACTATATGCTTAGGAGTGCGGCAAATTCTAGACCAATGGCCTTTCATCCCACACTTATAGCATTCTTGGTCCTACTTGCCATATTCTCCCCCTGATGGAATCTTCTTTGATTTCCACTCTCCCTTCTTCTTGAAGTTATGAACCTTCTGGTTCTTTCCCTTCCATGGTGCCTTTTGTGGCTCCTTCCCTTTTCCTTCATTCTTCTGAGATGAAGAAATAGCATGTGCTTCAGGCTTACTTAAGCTGCCAGTAGGACAAGTTAGATGATTCTGCATCAACTCTTCATCTTCACCTTGGTCTTGCTGTAAAGCATTACTAAGGTCAATGTACTTCTTGTACTTTTCTTTCTTATACTGGCGACTTAAGTAGGTTTGTTTAGGGTGGAAGGTTGAGAGGGTTTTCTCTATGAGATCTGATTCAGTCAAATTAATGCCATATAGCTTCATGCGTGTGACAATCCCATAGAGCTTGGCATTGTAATCCTCAACGGTCTTGTAGTCTTGATAGCAAAGATTCTGCCATTCGCGTTTCACCCGAGGGAGAAGTACAATCTCCATCTTTTTAAAGCGTTCATGCAACGCATTCCACAAGACTTGAGGATCACATTCAGTCATATACTCATTCTTCAGAGATGAACTTATGTGATGCCTGAGAAAGTGTAGAGCTTGCGCTCTTTCAGCACTTGTTGCATTCTTGTCACTGGTGGGTTTGATAGCATGCAAAAGATTCTTCCCATCCAAGACAATCTCAGCATCTAAGGACCAAGAGAGATAGTTGTTGCCATTCGGGGCTAGCTCAGTGATCTCTCTCTTCACAAGATCAGACATGTCTACATGATAAAATAATGTGCATATAAGTTTACTGCTAGTAAACATATAGTATACAAAAATAACGTGGATGGATAAAAGTTCTTAGTAATGAAATTTATAGCATCATAAGGAATTAATGGTTTATAATTTTCAGAATTATTTACCAATTAAATATTCTACAAAAAAAAATTGAAATATGAGTCTCGTAGGGGGGGGGTCAATGAGAGAACTCATATCCTACACCAATTATTATTGATACAAATAATAGACAAGTCATTGCGTGATGTATAGAATTTTCTTTCTATATATAAAAAAAATTTGCCCCTCAGTTCACTGAAAGAAAACGATTCTTAAATAGATGGGCTGGCCCGTGCAGCCCATTACCATGATATCTTCCAGAAACCTATCCCTATCCCTGATCAACTCTCTCTCTTTCCCTTATCTATCCGGCGGCGCAACTTCTAGGCGGAGCAGCAGGATGCCTTCTTGGCTGGGTGGCGGCACACATTCTGGTGGCAAGATTTGAGCGTGCAAGCATCCGGGAGAAGAGTCGTGTGCAGCTTACGTGCAAGTGAGGCCGCGACATCTCGTGTACGGGCGGACGAACGGCGAGGTTCTGCAGCTCAGGCGGGCGGCAGAGCTAACGGACGACGGGACATAGCAGCTACGGGTGCTATCAATGGTATTCGCGTGGGGGCAAAAATAGGTGAGCAGAGCTTCTACTGCTAGTAGATCTAGACGAAAAATAGGTGAGCAGAGCTTCTACTGCTAGTAGATCTAGACGCAATTAGCTTGTAACCAGGCTTCATGTCTGAGATTTGATAACGTGTTGTAATACACGTCGTTGATGTCGAATCCGCTCTCGTTCTCAAAAGTAATGCAAACACAAAAGTAGACACAAGAGAATAATTGTGGGACTATTCTTTATTGCTTCTGAATATTGATATTATAATGGAGGATCTCCCACATATATATAGTCCGAATATGTCTAGAGTGGAAAGCGTCCATACAACAAACGGATTAGGATTATAATTCCTCCTTCTCCTCTTTCTATATTAGTTCGTATGTTTTACAACAGAGATAAACCTGTTTCAAACGTATTTCAATAGGGGATGGGAAGGGGCGAAGTCATCACACCTAGAACCTAGAATATACTGTGAAGATCTATGAGTTCGTCCTTGGGGGTGATAGTTAGCATCATAACCTCTATCTACTCATGTGTTAGAAACAAAATAAGTTTATAATTGCAAAGAGTGTGTCTTAGTTGATTAAGTTCTTTTGGAGGAACCTATCCGCCCAAGTATCAAGCCACAAACTTTGCTAGATGCAATCGACTTCTCTAAATTTATTTTAATTAGAAACAAACAATGTGGTTTATTTAGTACTCTCTCAGTTCCAAATGTAAGTCATTCCAAAAAATCTTGAAGAGTCAAAGCTTCTCAAGTATAATCAAATTTATAGGACAAAATAATAACAATTAGGATGTCAACTAAGTATCATTGGATTTTTCATTAGCTATATTTTTATAATATACTTATTTGATGTTATAAGTCTTTATAATTCTCTCAATAATATTGATCAAACTTAAAATTCTTTGACTCTCCAAGATTCTTGGAATAACTTACAATTTGCAATGGAGGGAGTAGTAGAGAACTTCCGTGTCAATGTCGAGTTGTCTATGACGACCTCAGCGATATCAAGGTTAGGGTGCTTTGTTATACCCTTTTTCTTAAAAAATGCCTTGATAATTTTTGTTGATCTTTCTTAATGAAATAGTAGTGAAGTTGTGTTCTACAAATTAAAAGATAATTTTTATTGACTATTTTCTATAAGTTTCTATAACAGCGGGGGTCAAACTAGCTCAGATTCTTCCAAACTATGTGAAATCAAAAAACAATCCATATAGTCAGGTGTTGTGTGTTTTAAAAGAATTTCTCCCTATTTTCAAATCAAACATATGATGGACTTATTCTAGTTTGAAGCAAGTGCAACAGAACAAAACAGAAGGGCAATCGCGATTCCCTTTCCGCGGTCGACCGCTGGGTTAGTTACCAGCGGTCGATCCCACTCCGAGGCAGCGGTTGTTCCGGTCTCCAACTTCTCTTTGTCTTCCATGCGTATTGTGTTTTGCATGCGGTGATGTCAGCGCTTACGTAAGCGAATAAAATAAAAACATTTATTTCAAGTTACTATAATTTCTAAACCGTATATCCGTTTTAATTCCGTTTCCACCGGTGTGTTCTACGTGAATAAAACTAGATCCCACTTGGATATGTTTTGAAGACTTTTTTTCATTTTTTTTTTCTTATGCTACAGTCATTGTGTATAAGTTTTTGCAATGTTCTGGTACCTAAGTTATACATAAAATTTATATGAATAAGTTAGATTGTGGTTTTACAACATTGAAAATCATGTAACTTATGTATATAAGTTAGATAATAATATAGAAATATAAGTTATACTCCCTCCGTCTCAAATTGTAAGTCATTCCAAGAATATTGGAGAGTCAAAGTTTTCTAAGTTTGACCAAACTTATATGATAGGATAATAATATTTATGATATCAACTAAGTACCATTGAATTCTTCATTACTTGTATTTTTATCGTATACATATTTGATATCATAAATCATTATAGTTTTCTCTAAAAGTTTTGGTCAAACTTGAAAAGCTTTGACTCTCCAAGATTCTTGGAATGACTTACAATTTGGAACGGAGGGAGTAAATGGGAAGTTATTCATCTGGATTTGTAGCTTCGGTTTTCTTTTGCTAAAACATTAAAAATTATGTGTTTTCATGTAACAAATTAAATGTATAATTTGTAAATATAACTTATAAACATTAAAGATCATGTAAGTTATGCGTAGAAGTTAGATTGTAAGTTAGACATATAAGTTGTAGAATGGAAGTTATGCGACCAGATTTGTAACTTTTTCTTTCTTTTGCTAAAAGTAGAAAACTTTTCAAAAAGAAAAGTTGCGGGAATTTTATTTGCTAAAAAAGAAAAGTAGCAAGTGGTTGGAGATCGACCGCTGAGAACCGACCGCGAATTAGTGAGGCACAGTACATCAATACCGCCAGCTTGCGGAAAAATTTGTCAAAGCAGAGTAGCATGCTCCAGCAAAACCATGATACACATTGAATTCCATCGGTGAGTTGGGTACATTATGCGTTGAATATCAATGTGAAATAGCTCCTCGATCTATTTGCATTGCCTATGCTTCAGTTACGACTACGTACCTCCCCAGCTGTTTCCATGCATGCATGCATGACCGGCAACGGATCAACCGGCCGGCGGGAGCCGGTGACCCGTGCTGATCCCATAACTGGCACTTAATGCCGGCGGTGAGGTCGTTCTCGACGCCGGCGCCCCACTTACTGCACCACTGGTCTGATTGCAAATTGCATGGTGTCGTCGTCTGCGCGTGGTCTCCCCGTTTGACGTACAACGTCCATGCGTGCATGCCCCTTGTTGGTTGACCTCTGCCATCAGAGCTGACTTGTGGGGTTGACTACCTCCACGTATTGCTCCTGGCCGTGGAAGATATATAAGTACCATCCAAGTCAGCTGCACGCAGTGGAAGCCGGCATCCAGACGACGGTGCTGGAGTCCAGGCCGGAGCTGAGTCTTTGAGTATACTCTCTATATATAGAATACTTTCTACTTTTCGCTAGTTTGAATTTGAAAACGATGAATGCGACCGTGTGGTGTGGTGGTCAGCGTCTGTAGATCCCACTTGTTTGAACAGGGAAAAAGGAGTCTACTGTAGTCTAGTCTCTAGATCGAAGACTGGGATGGGCACATTCTCCCCAAAGCAGAGGATCGAAGCATCGAAGAAAACTCTCGGTTTCTTTGGAGTTCGGTGTCAGCATCGCTTGCTGGTTCCTCAAACATCGGTCTTCGCTCTTCGCAACTGCCCAATCGTCAACATCCTTACCCCTGGCCCAGGAAGGCCCAACACCGCGCAAATGCCAGACATGTTTCTCGACAGCATGTTCTCAATGGGCCTTTATACACAGGAAAAGTCCACTTTAGGTCTCTTTCACCAAAGTCTGTTTTTCCCTTATTTTCAAAACCAGACAAAATACATGCCTCAACTTTAGAAACAGTTCATATTTTTTTGACCAAATAGAAACAGTTCATATTATGTCCCTTGCGTGGTTATATGAGTGGTTTTGAAGACGGTTTTGTCTTTTTCTTTTATTTATTTTGGATGAATCTTTAAAAAATCATCAAATTGGAAATCCAATTTTTTGGAGTAACATGAGTAGATCTACGTGTTGAACATATAGTATTGCATGCTTTAATACATTTTTTGTTATAGCTTTAAATCTATGATTTTTTGATTAATTAGAATAATTCATAGATATAGTTTCTATGGTTCAATTGTGGTGAATTTTTTATGGTCAGCTAATTATTGTATGCTTGTTCTATGATAAAAACTTCATACTTATTGGATCATGTATAACTTATTATAGATTTATTTAGGCTTATAGTTGTTAAATCTAAATAAATCTACAACTAAGTTATACATGATACACCGAGTATAAATTTTTTATTGTTGTTCAATAATTATCCCACTATAAAAATTTCACCATAATTGGGCCATAGAAACTACAGCTATAAATTATTCCAATTAATTACAGAAAAACATAGATATAAAGCTACATCAAAAATTGTATACTAAATCATATAGATTATATGTCCACTGTGAATATCTACTCATGTGAAGTACAATAACATTGAATTTTTATTTTATGTTTTCTATAATTTACTATGACTTTTTAAAGATTCGGCCAAAATAAATAATAAAAAAAAGGAAAAAACCGTCTTCAAAACTGCTTATATTTAGGTCAGGGACGTAATATGAATGGTTTTAAAAGTCGAGGATGTGTTTTGTCTGGTTTTAAAGTTTAGGGATAAAAAAATAGACTTTTGCAAAAATTAAGGGATTTAAAAATCCAAACACCCCTGGATGGACCAAGCGGGCGACGAACGGGTTGGCCCGTGCGGAAAAAAGCCCAAACGGCCGTCCACTGAATCCACATTGGCCACCGTTGTCCAACACTCCGGTTTGGACAGAACACGCTCTTTCTCTGTCTGAGCAAGCTGGCTCTCGCAGGTTTTACGCTCTGATTATCTCTCTGTGCTGTGGTGTTTTAATAACAAGAAGAAAGAGAAAATAAAGAATTCCATTTCACTATATGCCTCGTCAGAGCCAAATAGGCAAATACTCCTACATACTATGCTTTGCATGCATTTACAATTTACATTTTACAATTTTACAGTACAAATCGATCCATCTCTCATAGCCCATATTCGGTCGACCCGACCCGACCGATGCGCGACTAAACCGTCACCGCGCCGGCCGCGGGCGGCGGGAGCGCTTCGAGCCACGGGAGCAGTCTGTCGTGGACGAGGTCCGGCCGGTCGTCGTGCGGGCAGTGCCCGACGCCCTCCAGCATGTGGAGCGTCACGTTGGGGAGCTCCGACGGCAGCTTCGAGAAGAACTTGCCCACGGGCCCGTCGATCGGGGTGAAGGGGTCCCGGTCGCCCCACAGCACCAGCACGGGCAGGTCGGCCAGCCTCGGCATCAGCGCTATCGGGCTCGGCCCCGGCGGCCCGGTCACCGTCGACACGAACGCGTCCAGGGCGCCCTCCGTGTC
>DXKC01007559.1:0-10244 GCA_031170775.1 Cymbopogon citratus
GGCCCTTTGCCGACGGCCACGTGTCAGGCCGTCGGCAAAGATTCTTTACCGACGGCATTTGGGCCTTTGCCGACGGCATCTGGTCGTCGGCAAAGGGGGCGGATCCGGTAGTGGTTACAATCCGCAGGACCGGCGTCACACCGAACCATATGTAGCCACGACGAATGCGTGGCACTGCATCCGAATGCAAGGATTGTTGTGGGCTCTTCCAAGCCCAGCCCATGTGTGTAGGATCCAATACAACTTCAGTGCTCAAATCACCTGTACGGGCTTCCAAAAAAGTATGATCTTGTGTTTTCTGTGCATGGTGTAGGATTATTTAATGGGTTGGCCCAAACTAATGATTTAATAATCTAATAACTATATGGCTTGAAATAAATAATACCAGCTTGTTAACTGACTTGAAGTTGACTCAACTTATAAGGTTGATTAATTTCCATCTATATTGAGAAGTTGAGAAAATGGGCTTGGGAGTGGGCGGGGCGTGGCATGGCGAGACGGACAGGAAAGTGAAAGGTTTTGCATCAATTATGGGAGTTGCTTCCATTTTTTTTTACATTGATTGGGCATGATTCCGGGAGTTTCCCTTTATCCCTTGGTCTTCCTCATGAACACCGGCACCCTCTCGCCTCCTCCAGCCTCTTCGCTTACCCGAGAATCCATATAAGTAACTCTCCATCAGTCAAAGGTTCGGTTCTTTTGTAACTCCACTACATCCAAGTTTCCCCGTCCTATGGCTTGCGCGCACAAGACCTTGGGAGAGTAGGAGCCGCCGCAACGCACGTTGGCGACGAGTGTTCGCCTGCTCGAGTGGAGACCGGCGATCACATTTTTGGGGAGTGTCATGGTGCGGCACGACTACTCACTACTTCATCTTCTTCTCGGTGTTCTTGGCGCTAGCGGAGGTCGCGAGAATCGGCACTGCAACCTTTCTGCACGACATCGAGTGGGACGACTACATCTACAAAGCACTATGTCGACTAGCGGGATTGGCATTAACGCCGCTGGCTATGAAATCGTTCAATTTCTTACTGTTTTCTTGTTTGTTAATATCATCTACGCATATCTTCACGCTACATCACACATGCACATATATAATGACACAAACCTGTTGATTATCTTAATTTTCTGGATGAAATTACTCATTAAATTGCCTAAATTTCTTACACATGGCAGAAAATAAGATAACTTACTAATTTTTGATTTAGTCTGAAAAAATACACATAGAGAATATATATGTTCTATAAGATCTATTTGGGGCTATCTAGTTTCTTTTTTTCTATAAACTTGTTAGACTAGCTATTATCCTGAAGTTTAGATGTTTTGTTTTTATTTTATTTTTCTAATTTACTTTGGCTTCTTACATACTCCCTCTGTCCCAAAATAAACGCAATTCTTTGACTTCGACGATCCCTGTTTTGAACGTTTGTCTTATTAAAAAAATTTAATAAATATTATTTGTTTTGTTATGAATTGTTAGCATTAGAGATATTTTTATAATAATTTATTTAATATATTATTTGCATAAAAAATTAAATAAGACAAATATAATGGTCAAAGAGAAATCGTAGAAGTTAAAGAATTGCGTTTATTTTGGGCTGAGGGAGTACGTATGCTGCTGTCTTTATCTGCAATTCTCTACTCCGTACTCTTTTAAGCAAACCAGCAAAATAAGTCCCCTCGTGTCCACGCCCTACCAAATGTCAAAGATAGCAGTGGATAAACCCTGACGTGTGGCGGTGTGGGGAAGAGATCGGGTGGTGCACGTGGATTTACTCATTCCACATGTTCCTGGGTGACATCACATATGAAGGTTTTTTTTTAAGTATATCTGTATTAAGTATGGAAAACAGTATAGTACAAATATAAATATGCCATATAAAGATACGGAGGACACCTGTCTAAACTATTTGCGAAAAGAACCTCTACAAATCTAGAAATTACATATAGGTCCTTTTCCCATTGAAGTCGGTACCCAACACCGACCAACGCCGACGGGAAGCGCCGAAGCTTGCCCTCGCCGCCAAAACTGGAGCACCTGCAGCCAGAGGAATTCGCCGGCGTGTAGGTGGACTGCAGTGGACGCTCGATCTCGCGGTGGCGAAAAATTTCTTGAACGCCCGTCCGTCGGGCTCACTATCCAGCTTGAATCGATGACGACGGCGCCGTCGAATCCGTCGTCGCGGTGGAGCCGTGACCGCTCTGCCATGGACCCGAGCTCGCCGACGACCTATGCCGCCAGCAGAGACCTCGATCCAGCTCGCTTCATCTTGCCTCCAAGCCCTCAGTCGCCTCTGCATCATTGACCCACAAAGCAACACGAGCACCACCACTCCGCCTCGACGGCGAAGCTGCGGCCGCTGCAAACTCCTAGAATCCCAAGCTCGTCGACGGTGCTGGAGAGGAACACAGCCGAGGCGGAGAAGAGCTGGGCACTTTATTCCATGGCTGCATCGTCGTCGCCGCCTCGCCGCCGCCGCCGGAACACACCACCTAGACACCCTAGGACCTAACCTACGCCACCGGATGGAGAGCCGCCGATCCCCCACACCTCCGAGGCCCCGAAGGCCGCCGGAGGCGAAGGGGAACGGCGACCTCGCCGGCGGAAGGACGGGATCGCCCCCTGGTCGCCCTCGCTCACTGTAGCCCTAACCCGGGGGAGGTCTGACGGTGACTCGCATTCCTTACCCCCTCCTAGTTAATGATGATTCAATGGTGCGAAGTAGATTGCTTCTGTTCTGTGAGAAAAGCCAGGCGTCCAGCACAATGTGCTCGGCCGCTTGTGTGACAGGACGAGAGGCCCAAAGTCGAGTGGGTACTAGTACAACAAAAACGGAATGGAATTGGAAACGCTAGCCCATGAGGTGGAGATAATGTGGCCCAAGGAACTTGAATTGATTAGGAAAGGAAAAACTGAAGCTAGATGTCTTTGTTGTGGGCTGGGCTGGGCTGGGCTGGGCTGGGCTTGATGAAATATACTTGGACCTTCGAGTCGCATTCGTCCGTATCCGCGTTTTGCCCACGTCATTTTTGTAGTCAATCGTTGTAGGTCTCTTTGGCGATGTCCTTTAATTTTGCACCTAGTATCTACGCCATCAAATACATTTCGTAATAAACTAAATTATTTATGAAATATATGTGTTCGTATATACTGTACTTGATATTGTATTTATTTCAACTTTTGTTAGATGCTATTTGTGAGCTTTGGTAACATTTTGTAAACTAAATTATTCATGAAATATGTGTTCGTATATACTTGATATTGTGTTTATTTCAACTTTTGTTAGATGCTATAATATTAGCTTCCAAAACTAGAATCAGCTCGTACAATTTGGAACGGAAAGTTGATGGTATGTCCTACTCCTAGTTTGAGTCCGACACGCAAATGCAATGCCCCGTTGGATCGATTGATTAGATTGCGCGACTGTTTTTTTTTCCAACACATAAGCACCACATGACCACAATAAAATCAGATCTCTAACCATTTATAGATCAGTCAGTAATGACGAATTGAACTCCTACTAGCAAGGGCATTCACAATATAAGACTTTATCATAGAGTCTAAGACTATTTATTATCCTCTGTTTATGATATTTTGCTGATATGATAGTATGTTTATTGAAGAGAGAGAGAGAAAAAAATAATACTTCAAGTCTTATTTAGATTTTAAGTTTACAATGTTTGAGATAATAAATAGGTTTAGACTCTATGATAGAGTCTGCATTGTGAATGCCCTAAGACAAACGAGATAGGATAGGTTTGTTGTGCGATGGAGAGACAGCTTATTTGTCCCTGCGCTCATTCTTCCAACACATCAAGTGGCGCACATTACAAGTTTGGGCGTTTGGTCGACTAGGACTACTCCGTAGAGAGAAAGAATCTTACAATAAGTTTGGTCAAACTCAAATTCTTCCAAGGTTGTCTGTGTTTTAATTATTATTTTACTATATAAAATCATATTAGACAACAATTTAAATGGTACTGATTTGGTATCATAAATATCAATATATTTTCTTACAAATTCGGTTAAATTTATAATAGTTTCGTTTTGATAAACATATAACCTATCGGATATGACTGATTGCTCGCACGAGGCACGCATTGCAATATTGGTTATATACAAGATAGTCCATCTATTAGTCCTCCTGTTTGGATGGAAAAATTAGTGGGGCTTGAGCTATACTCCGACACGCAAAGGCAATAATGCCTGGTGGATCGATGGAGTAGAATTCTCGACTGGTGATGAGTGAGTGAGTGAGTGAGACATAATAAGCACCACCACCACCACAGGAAAATTGAACTTGAGACCATGCATGTGTGTGTATATATGTAAATTAAAGATCAGTGTTGAGTGACGACACGACAGACCAGATCGTGACTTTGGTCAGTTGGTGACTAGGACAAATTAAGGGTGTGGTGTGCGATAAAGACTGGAGAGAGAGACGACACACACAGCTTTTGTCGGGTGCGCTCGTCGCTGTTCTTCCAAACAAACCGTAGTAATGGGGTATATCGATGCGTACTGAGAAGTCCGTATAGGGAAAAATATTCAGTGTCAACCAAATATATTTGGTGAAATTGTGAAAAATCTTTAAAAATATTTAGGGAGTTTTCAAAAAAATTGAAACTTTGCAAACCACATATTTCATCGATATAAGCTGATTCAGGAGAGACTAAAAGATGGCTACACAATAGTTCACTGCAAAAGGGTGTATGTAGGTAAAGAACTTGCAATGCAGCAGTTGAGGGTGGACTATTGAGGGTGGGAAAAGTCTGCATAACCCCCTCAATTATTAACGGTGGACTACTTCACCTTCTGAACTTTAAAATCGGGTATTCTGCCCCCTAAACTATCCAAAATCAGTCAAATAACCCCCTAGGCGGTTTTGGACAGTAGTTTTGCTACAGTAACAATAGTTTTGTTCTTTTTATTTATTTCTGCTGAATTTTTAAAAAATCATAGTAAATCAAAGAAAAATCATAAAATAGAAAATCCAATTTGGTTGGACTCCACATGGTTAGATCTATAATTTGAACATATAATATTGTATATTTCAGTACAAAGTTTATTCTAGTTAATTAAAAAATGCATAAATCTAAAGCTATATAAAAAAATTGTACTAAAGCATATTATATTTTATGTTCACTGTGTAGATCTAATCAAGTGGAGTGCAATAAAATTGGATTTTTTATTTTATGATTTTTCTATGATTTATTATGATTTTTTAAAAATTTAGCAAATAAATAAAAAAGACAAAACCACCGTTCAAAACCGCCTTTGCGTGATTGAGAAAAAAAGCTCATGCGTTGGCAACATTGCTCCTTTGATTTGCTTGCTTCATTGTACCAGAGCTCCAGCACCAAAAAAAAAAAAAAAAACCTTCCATTTTCCGACTTATATATGAGTGCCTCTGTAGTTAGGGGGGATTGTCAATCTTAAAAGGATCAAAAGATCGAAAGTGAAATGTAGTTGATCATCATTATTAGGTAGCTCAGTTGGCACTGAGAACAAATCATACATAGTTTTTTTTTCAAGAAACAAATCATGCATGTAGTGGAGTATATATGGAGAGGTAGTGTGCTTTGCTTTGTGTAATTGAGCTATAATCGCATCTAGATGTAAACATCATGATCCATTATATATATATATAAGCACTCTCTTTTATCTGATGCAAAAGAAAAGTAGTAGGTCATTTTTTCCCCGGTGGAAAGGAATAGGCCATTTCCTTTGTTCCACACGCTTTGTTCTACTTCCTTTCTACTATTTTGATTTTCTTTACTTCTGCTCTGGAAATCCTTCGTTCCAAATCGTTATACTTTGTTAGTGTGTGTGGGAAGGGGTGTGGGTGGGGCTGTTTACTGACTTTTTGCGAGGGAGGCACACGGTTTCGAAGCGTGTTGATTGTGCAAGGGTTGTCGATCGGTAGGAGTATATATCGTCCAATCAATTGCACAAAAATCTTATATTAGTTGATGACTTTATCGGTAGGATATCGTTACTGTATATCCTAGCATAAGAATCTAATGACTTTATGTTGCTAGCATGGAGTATATGTATATGTAATTAGTTGATGTCAGAGGAGGATAAATCAAATCAAACAAATTGGAAACAAACAAGCCTAGCACTGTTGGAGATTGGAACAAATCAATAGATAGATGGCATGATATTGAATCTGGAGGGAAATAGCTAGGATGAAAGGCAGGCAGGCTGCAGAGGTAGCTAGATATTTTTCATGTATCTGCAGCAAAGCTAGGACCAACCGCCGCGTTGGTTGCATTGCTGGTTCGCTAGCTAGTCCTCATCATCCCCTCCCATCAGATCGGGATATGTATGTTCGGATCATGCATGCCACAGCACTAAACCAGCAGCCAGCAACTTGCATTGTCATGTAGCGGACACACACGAATCTGCCACGCCCCGTACCTATCTCCTTCTTGGAAAACAACACCACCTTAGTCAAGCTCGTGCGTGCAGCTGCGGCTGCTCCCCGCCGGCCCCGGTCCTTCAATTATGCATGGAGCATGGTGACAATTCCTCTCTTGTTCTTTTCATTGCCAAAAAAAAATATATATAGTTTGTACTGTAGAATGATGGAAACATGCGTGCATATACATTATATATTAATTAATTAATATATATCTGTAGTGGGATTGGGAGTCCATGATTGCCCTCTTTTTTTTTGATATAATAGAGTAATTCAGTATCAATCTTGCTAATAATGACCTGATCTCTATCCGAAACTTTAATTAATTTATTTGCATATATATAGTGCTAGCTAGCTTATCGATCTATCACATTTTCACTTGCTTGTACTTAAATATATAGCACTAATTAATCAATCAGAAAACGGAAGTTCGATTTTTTGGTGACAATTTCCTTGGTGGCTGTAGTAACTGAGCTGGTGAGACTTGGACAAGGACAAGCAAGATACTCCTTTGATGAGAGTCTCTACAGCTAATACAGCCTAAAGCTAGAATCCAATTAAACGACTGTTAGCTAGGTAGCTAGCTCCTGCATTATTGATGGGCACACGAAAATTCAGATCTTGGCAGCATATGCAAAATGCAAGTGATGTAGTTTGTGGGGTGCCCGTCGTCTGTGCCTTCTCAACAGTACAGCTTGTGTTTTTCAGCCACATGTACATCATGCATATATATAAGTACACAGTACATATATATGACGATGGCCTGATGCCGGCCATCGATATTTTGCCATGTCCTTGAATATGATGATTGGATTGGAGCCCTTGAATTGGCTGCAGTACGTAGGACTGATGGTGTGTTTTGCTGGAGTGTCACAACGCAAACTTAGCCACTGGTGCTGAGCTTGCCCTCTGCAGTGAGCATACAACGAGTAATCGGTTTTATGCTTGCTCTCTTTGTGTTGTGAGCTCCCCACCATCTGTCCGTCCGAGGCTACAGTGCAGCACCATTTTAAGAGAAGATGGTTTCTAACATTGGCCACCCCCTACTAGAACGGATAGTCAAGTAGCAGTGTAGCACTTCCATCTACTACGACTTGTAGAAACAATCGATTTTCGGTGACGGACCTTGATCTAGCTAGTCAACTTTGAAAAAAGCTAGGACACCTCTGGAAATTTGTTTCTGTATTATTTCCATGTGCTTGTTGCGACCCTATTATCTCATTAAGATTTCAGTTGGCCCATCACACGGCTCAAATCAACAATATTGCTGCAAATTAATCAATACTTGCGGCATTGTAGGAGTAGTCACAATTGAGATCACTCTTTCTGGTGATGGAGGATCCAGTGTAATCTCCTCTAGGAAAAAGGGCATTATTAAAATTAAATGGAAAGCAGGCATATGGCCACGTATTAGTGTACCTTGGTCAGTACAGCTTGTGATTTGCAGCCACACATGTACGTTTATGACGATATACCCTAGCTTATCCACGCTCTCACACAAAAAAGCGACGGTTTTGTAATAGCTAGTGTGGTACTACATTGCTGGTATTATGGCAAATTCAGCACGATTCAAGAAGTGACAGCACGCCACAAATTTTGGAGAGCTACTAGCTGGTTGACTAGTGCAACGTCCTTTATTCATGAGCGATTTTGTGAGTGATCGACGATCGAGAGCCTTAATTGGGTCGTTTAAGCTCTTGTGCAACCTCACACAATGCTCTCCAAGCAAGTCCAATGTAACATTGGCTAATTAATACACCAGATTTGGTCATATTTAGACAATGTGAATTAGCACAAACCGTCTTTTTTTTTTACCGAACTCAACAAAAGAAACCCTAGCTTATTTTTAAATTTTTTAATAGTAGATCTATTTAAATTCGCTCCCATGAGGGAGTTAAACCCAGATCTACTGGGTGTTTCTCATGTGCTCTAACCACTATAGATTAGATTCCTTTTCACCACAAACCGCCTGTTAGGCACACTAAAATAAAAATATTAGTCTTCACTCTCCATACCTATACTAGCTAGGAAGATGATATCTCAAGTAGAACATGGAGGTAACTAAATTAATTCAACAAAATGTAATCAATCAAACATGATTTTTTTTTTCAAACGTGTTGCTAGGACTATCAAATAGGAAGACACTACATACGTTCACGCTGGCTTGGGTTGTGTTGCATAAGGTCTGATGTAGACTAAGACTAATGCAACTAATTATTAATCAAACCCTATATATCTTGTTCTTGGCGCTTTCAAACCTCTTTAATTTGGAAAATATCGCCACAAAAGGTGATGTTGACTGGTTAATTATAAACCTCAAAAGTACACATTTTGCCTACCACTACAGATGTTAATTAAGTAATTAATGAGGACACGAGACAATTGATGCATGCCTATCACTTCTATTTTAATAAAAAAATGATGGACAATAATGCGCGTCGCCTGCCATTTTGTTTCTTATTCATGTAGTGATGTGTCTCGCACTAATATTGTCCATCACTGGTTGTCTAAGGCCAGTTTTAATGTGGGTTTCATCAGAGTTTTTATAGATATTAAATATGTTGAATGTGGCACAATATTGATGAAGAAAGACGATAAAAGTTTCCTGAGAGTAGACAAATTTTAATGGAGATGAAACTCTTCTACAATGTTTGTAAAATATGGATGCTTTAGAAACTGGGACACATTAAAACCTCCACCGAGACTGGCCTAAGCCCACCTAACTAGTAAAGGCTTTGCTTCTTCACCACAACCTAAAATCTATCACATAGGAAAGCTAATAATGTCCGATGGTCTCCCTGGACTTGATTGATAACTCAAAAATAAAGCTAGCCTATATGTTGCACAAGATATGTAATAAGTTATCGGCAAACCTATTTAAATGTTGGCATGTGTAGGACGATATGCTTACACTGACTAAAGTAAAAAATCAATTCAGTTTTACATTTGACGGAGGCTCCTAATCCTGATGGATACCGTAGCCCTTTACATTTAGACAAGAGAATCATGATGCCAAAGCTAAGCAATGAAAGAGACAAGTCGGAGGATAGAAGAAAAAGAAGCAACAAGTATTATTTGTATAGGACAAATAATTGGTATAGATTATTAGTTTGGCAGGGGTACGGTGAGCGCCTTGGACAGTTGGGCCAGCATGACAGGGATGGTGTGCCTTTCACATGCATGTTTGATATTATCATCTCCTTTGAGGCAAGCACGACAAGGATCTTGATTCACTATAACAGAGCGTCACATTTGAGACGGGCCTCAAGTGTTGTTAGAGACAGGTCCAGGTGACGTCTTAAAATTTGCGTCTCTGATACGGCCACATTGGTGACGGGTAAAAAACCGTCTCAAATAAGTGTAGTTAGTGACGTATGTATCTACACCGGTCTGAAGATGCTCTTAAGCAAAGACGGGTAAGAACCGTCGCAGTTTCATATGAAGATTCAGACTGGTACAAATAACCGTCTCAAGTTTCCCGTCACAAACAGACGGTTGTAGATAACCGTCTCGAGTGATTGGTTGAGATCCAGACTTTTGGTCACATTTACTCGATCGTGTCAATAATGCTGTGCGTTGCTTTTCATGTATAGAGTCAAGCTTAAATTACATAAATATGTGTTTTTCCTAAGAGACAATCAACTACACCTACCATACATTAGTGGTGACTCACTAACGCACTAACAAGCTTTTGAGAGACTTAATCATGTACGCTAATTACCCCCATCCCCACACACTGACACACTAGTCAAGATTAGCCCTGTTGTTGGAGTGGATTATCATGCATGTGCTACGAGTCCACGACGACAGGGATGCATG
>DXKC01007564.1:0-16078 GCA_031170775.1 Cymbopogon citratus
AGGGAGGCCGGTCCACAGCTGGGAGCCACGCGTCCGGACGGGAGTAGTGTGTCCGGACGTCCTCATCCTAGAGTTACCGTTTAAATACAGGCACATACAGGCCGTGCGCAGAGAATAATAAAGGAATAAACACCGCCAGTTCAATTAGCGGTAACTGGTAAACCCGTTACTGCCATATGAAGCCATCCAATGTGTCGGCCATTTTATTTCCCGCCGGATGAATCGACGATCTTTTTTTTTAAAAAAAATATATCTAGTTCTTCTACTATTTATTTTGCTTCGCTACATGTGTTTTTTTAAAAATCTTATTATTATTTTTTATTGTTTATACATTTGGTGAAATTTAGAAAAATGGTTTCCGACATTATTGCAACAAGGAAATCCAGTACGCTATGCGTTGTATTATTGTTAAAAGACGTTTAAAACATGAAACATTGGTTATAAAGAGGATATATATTTCGATTGTTGTTCAGTTGAGGATCAAACTTGAGATAAAAGAAATCAAATGAATTATTATTTGGAACGGATGCGAGGAGAACGAAAAGTTCCCTCCCTGGACGAGCAGCAACTCCAGAAGGCCACCATCATTTCCATCAGCAACAGCAATTTAAGAATGGGCCTCAGCCCACAAGGCCCACGACGCAAGCACCCCGTTCGGCCGTCGCTACCACGCGATGCGGCGGGCGTGGGCCCCATGATCCGATCCGAGACACAGAGAGACGAGACGAAGCTTCCGCGAAGCCGCAACGGCTCTGCCTCCTCTCCTCAAAAACCGCCTTCTCTCTCTCTCTCTTCCCCACCGCCCCACCTCGCCACGCATCTCCTCCATCTTCCCAATCTCCTCTCCACCAACGCCACGACGCAGCAATCCCACCAGGCCACCATGCCCCCGCCTCTCCCGCCAGATCCGATCGAGCCGTGCGCGCCGGCACCGGCGATGGACGCGGCGCTGCCCGCCGCCGTCGTCGCCACCATCCTCTCCCGCCTCGACGTCCGTTCCCTGCTCCTCGCCGCCGCCGCTTGCCGCGGACTCCGCGCCTGCGCCTCCCACGCGCTCGCCTTCCTCCCCTCCTTCCACCTCCTCGTAAGTAGCTCACACGCCCTCTCCTCCTCGCTCTTCCCCGTTTCGTCCCCACGAGACTGACGCGCTCCTCCTTGTTTCCGTTTGATTTTTTGGGTGACTGCTGAAGGAGGTGGCCCTTACGCACGAACTGCTGCGCCCGCTGCTGCCGCCGAACCCGAGCCTGCGGAGCCTGCGCCTCGACTGCGCTCGCCTTGAGGATGCCGCCATGGACTGCCTCGCGCGCCCCGGCCTGCACGAGCTCCTCCTCCTCAACTGCGACAACATCAGCGGCCGCCTGCTCTGCGAGCTCGGCACCACTTGCAGAGATCTCAGGTACTTGCTGTATACATTCTCTCTTAGACTGGGTAGCCCGCGCGGCACCTCGATCGTAGTCGCTTCTACGGCAAACAATGGCATGACACATATGACTAGATCTGTGTGCCGTGTGAGGCTTGCTTGTGCCAATTGCAATGTCCCCTAGCGTCACTGTTTGCTTGTATAGCATCCGCTCTGTTTGAATTATTACTTCAGTCGTAAGATATGCTATTATGATATTGAATGCACGTTTTCCTATGGATGCAGGGTGCTTTCTCTCAACTCTCTTGGTGCACGTAGGGGACTGGTGGTAAATTTATCTGATCTGCAGGATTTGCTCAATGGATGTTCTCAGCTAGAGGTAGGTTACAACTTACAAATGGTTCGATTTCATTCACTTGTGTGCCGACAGGTTGGCACAATCATTTGGTTTCTTTATTACATGAATCGAGGAAAGCATGTTGGTCAACTCCTAGTGTTTGTAATTGTCCAGTTAATAAACTGATGAAGTCAACTGATATAGAAAGTTTGTGGTATACATACCATGATCTGTATCTTGCTTTATATGTTTTTACTTATTCGTTCGTGGTAGTGCCATCCTCATGATTTGTATGTATGTGAGTCATTGATGAGCCACTGTGATCATACCTTACTGATTTTGAATTAGCCTGACATTGTTCCAACCTTTTCAGAGTCTGAGATTGGCACTTGATTTCTCAACTTTTGATGACCCCAACTTTGGTCATGTATGGACATCTGCTTCTGAAAGCCTATCATCTCTTGAGATTGGTTATATTCCTATGACAATGTTACTTGAACTTCTGGCAGCAGTTACAGAAGCACAACAATGCATGGACTATGTTAAGGCACCGGTTTTCTTTCCTAGCCTTCGAAAGTTGTGCCTGGCTGTGGATTTCATAACCGACCATCTGATTGGTTCCATATCAGTTGCACTTCCATCACTGACACATCTGGACCTGCAAGATGCACCAATCGTGGAGCCTAATTCATCATCAGATCTCACCAATGCTGGTCTTCAGCAAATCAACCCACATGGTAAACTGAAGCATATTTCTCTCATGCGAAGCCAGGAATTCTTAGTAACATCCTTCCGCAGAGTGAATGATCTCGGAATCCTGTTGATGGCTGATAGGTGTTCAAATCTTGAGAGTGTATGTCTAGGTGGTTTCTCCCGTGTTACAGACACTGGTTTCAGGGCAATCATTCACTCTTGTTCTGGTCTTCACAAGCTTCGGGTGTCCCATGGAAGCCATCTAACTGATCTGGTTTTCCATGATATTATAGCCACTTCTCTTTGCCTAACACATGTGAGTCTGAGGTGGTGCAAACTCCTAACTAATGTTGGGATTGAGAGATTATCATGCAACAAGGATCTGAATGTATTGGATCTCAGGGACTGCCGTAGTTTGGGTGATGAAGCTGTTAGGGCTCTGAGCTGCCTTCCCAAGTTGCAGACTTTGACGTTGGATGGCACTGATATTAGCGATCAATCATTGAAATATCTTGGACTTGGAACATGTCCTCTAACTTCCTTGTCTCTGAGGGGTTGCCGGAAGCTTACAAATGATTGTATCACCTTGTTATTTGCCGGCCCTGTGAAGCAGAGCCTACAGGTGTTAGATCTCTCCAGAATTCCAAGTATCACAGATGATGGTATCATGTTGTTAGCAAGGAGCAGAACTCCTCTTATTGAGCTCCGAATGCGAGAAAATCCGAAAATTGGGGATGCCTCTGTGATGGCTCTTGCTTCCATGCAATTGGATGGTGGAACTTATGGCAGCAGCTTGCAGCTGCTGGATCTTTTTGACTGTGGTGGGATTACACCCCTTGCAACCCGTTGGTTTAAGAAACCTTACTTCCCTAGATTGCGGTGGCTGGGAATTACAGGTAGCTTGAATAGAGTTATGGTGGATGCACTGTCTCGAAGCCGGCCTTTCTTACATATGGCTTGTCGTGGTGAAGAATTAGGGACTATGCTCTGGGACACCTCTGACTGGTATCGGCATAATGACGATGAGCTTGATGAGCTTGAACAGTGGCTCTTGGAGGGTGAACCGGTTTCAGATGATGACGCCATTATGGAAGAATGAGGAAACTGTTTGGTAAGCTGTTGTCATGTGCCATAGTTGCTTACCCAAATATGATCTGTTGAATCAGCTTTGTGTTGATCTTTTGTACTAGTAGTGAAGATATCATTATATATGGCATTCCTTGGGTTTCCATTCCGTGTGGATATGGCACTTCATCTTATGTATGTTCTAGTCAGATTCTGGACGTTCCATATGGACACATAATTTTTCTTTGTGTTGTATTCTTAACTTGGTTGCCAGGTATCTGCCCTGCAGTTGTTATTCTTGTCCAGTTCTTGCGTGGCCTTGACGCATGTGGGAGTTGTGCTGATTATTCCAGGCGGTGAAACTATTCTACTGTTTTATCAAATTGATATTTCTACTTATACTTGGCAATACTATTTCAAATCGGTATCCATATGTATTGTCTCTGTGCTTTCTGGTGTAATTGAAATTCGGTCACATGGTTACACATTGATCAGATAAAAATGGAGAGGTCCTCACTTGTCTGAAATCCGAAGATCTGTTTATGCCTATGGATGGATTGTCACATGGCAAGCTTAACCTAAAGGCATCCAGCGTCTTATATTTAAACAATCATGTAATGCAGGAAAACTGTTTTCAAAGTCAATGTCAAATTTTTATATACTTCATCCGGCCTAAAATAATGGCACTTGTTTGGTGGAGTCCGTTTTTGTAAGTTAATATATATAGAAGACTAATATTTATGGTGCATATATATAGTAAATAAATTAGATCAAGATTGGAACATATTTTGACCATAAATATATTAGAAGATATAAACAATGATAATATTTCGTACAAATAGTCAAATTGGATTAGGAGATATATCCGTCCTAAAACAAGATATGTAGTTATGTTTGGACAGAGAGAGTGCATATTTATGTTAAGAAAACATAAATCTATTCATTTTCAGAAGTTCTTTTTTTGTAAAGTTCAAAAGAATTTTTGCATCCGTATATTGCAGGACAGACTTAAAAAATACGCCTTATGCAGATAGGTAAAATATGAAGAATTACTTAAATTTTATATTTTAAAAAAATACATCTTACATTGATGATGAAACAGCACTCGAAACTTTATCTTTATCCCAAATCTCATGTTGCAAACGCCAAACATTATCTCAAAATATTTCTTTCGCAGATTTCTTTTTCTTTTCCTATATACCCGGAAGCATGACGCAAAAGGGGGGGCAACGCATTGTTACTTGTCATGACGGCATCCGACTGTTCGCCGAGTCTCCTTAAACCAGTGTGGGGTGCTAGCTCTTACTCTTAGCCTGCTACTCTGGGATTCCACCCTATCCATCGCATCAACCCGCTCCTCAGGTCCCCAGCGGCAGTGAGGCGATGGCGGCGCCGGTGACGGTGTATGGGCCGGTGATCTCACCGGCGGTGGCCCGCGTGGCGGCCTGCCTCCTGGAGAAGGACGTGCCGTTCAAGATTGAGCCGGTGGACATGTCCAAGGGCGAGCACAAGTCGCCGTCCTTCCTCAAGCTCCAGCCCTTCGGCCAGGTCCCTGCCTTCAAGGACCACCTCACAACCGTCTTTGGTACCTCTATCTCCCAGTTCTTCTACTCTTGTTGCTTCATGGCATTAGTTGCAAGAACACCTGCGAATTTCACTTTTTTTTTCCTTCCAAGTTCCTTTCGTGTTTCGTCAGCAAAGATGCAATAAGAATACAGATCTGCAATTACGTTTTCAAGCAGAAATGCATATTTTTGCAAAAGGAAATTGCTGAAGCATTAGGATATATTCTAGGAGTTACCTGTGCATATACATGCCTAGCTCACTAGCTGGTAAAAAAAAACCTAAAAAAAAAAATCTTAGATTGCCAATTTCTTTACTCTATGTGTGGTTCATCTTTGGCAGAGTCAAGGGCTATTTGCCGTTACATATGCGATCAATATGCGGACCGTGGGAACCAGGCCCTCTTTGGCAAGAAAGAAGATGGTGCGGTTGGCCGCGCTGCCATTGAACAATGGATAGAGTCTGAAGGCCAGAGCTTTAACCCACCGAGCCTGGCTATTATCTTCCAGCTTGCGTTTGCACCGATGATGGGCCGAGCCACTGACCTAGCCGTGGTTGAGGAGAATGAAGCCAAGCTCGCTAAGGTGCTTGATGTGTATGACCGACGGCTTGGGGAGAGCCAGTACTTTGCTGGTGATGATTTCTCCCTGGCCGACCTTGTGCACTTGCCCAATGCAGATTTCCTTGTGAACAGGACCAACAAGGCTGGCTTGATCACCCAGAGAAAGAATCTGGCTAGATGGTGGGATGATGTCTCTGCTCGCTCTGCATGGAGAAAGGTTACTGAGATGCAGAGCGCACCAAGGCCCTCTTAGAGCTTTTTTGTTTCTTTGAGCAGCTTCTGATGGCAGTTAGTTGCATTCTCCTTGTTTTGTGATCAAGTCCTTGTTTGTATCGTTTCATGTTCTCTTATCGGTCTTAACTCTTCATCGGTCTTAACTCTTCATCTATGTATGGTTGGATTTGTTCTTCTGTCTTTTAGTTTATATAATACATGTACCTGCAATTATTCATATGGTTTACCATCCAGATAACGAAGTAAAGTCTGATTCCGTTGCAAATGCACCGATTGAAGAGCTTCGCTCAGAATGCTTATGAATGTAATCTACCTCATCTCTCGAACGTGCAACTACTTGATCATCATATTCTACATCTATGGATTACCCCAAATGTGTAGTAATGGGTTATTGTAGTAAACTGTTTACGTTGCATTGGTGAAATGAAACTGTAAAGTAAAATTATGGCTGGAGCAACTCTATGAGCAAAGGACTGTGTAGTTATGACTCATGGCAAACTGAAGGCATGGTTATTGGGCAATGGCTCTGGAGCAGTGCATTAGAAATTTTTAAAGAATTTACTGATACTGTAAGCTGCTACCGCTACAGGATGAAGATGAAGAAAATGGATTTTCCCACTTCATTTACTATGCCACCTGATACCATTATCTGTGGTATCATGCCAAAGAAAGAAAACAGCTCAGGATGCCATTTCATATTTTTTTTTACTAGCATTAGTCCTGACAGTTCAACTTTGTTCTTGCAACTCGTCTTTTGGTTGAAAAACTAGAACTTCTGAATACCTGATTTAATTAAATGGTAAGAACACGCTGGCATGCTCTTTATTCTATTTAAAGCTTAAGGCCTAAGCACATGTAGACATGTCCTTTGTTCTTAACTTGCATCCATTTAACATTTGGATTCATTCTGACTCCATACCAGAGACACTGCTTTTGCCTAAAACCTTATTCTTGTACCCTGACAGAAGCTACAAGATCCTCTTTGCTGATCTTAGTTGATGCCATGTTCTTTTTTATCTGAAACCAGTTCTCATGACATATGGTCATAAACATTCTATGCATTGTGCAGTCTCCCAAACCTCTGTTCTGTAGCTCTCAAAAAAAAAAAACAAAAAAAAAACTCTGTTTTGTATATTGCATGTTTGATTGCAGTGCAGAAGTGAAAATAAATAAGACTGTTTTGTATGCATTGTTTAGAGACAATATGATCATTGCAAGCAAGAATCCATACCTTCCCCTTTGTCTTTACACTTTCCCTTTTTCATTTATGTGGTGTCAGGTAGCAAGGCAAGCATTTCATCTTTCTTGTTTCTTTAAATACCTGGTAGTGAGACATGTTGGCATCATCCCTCATTGTCATTTCACAGCTTGAGCTAGAGATCAAAGAAATCAAAGAAACATGGCAGCAGGCTTGCAAGTATTTGGCCAGCCGGCATCTACTGATGTTGCCAGGGTTCTGACATGCCTGTTTGAGAAGAAATTGGAATTTGAACTTGTCCGCATCGATACATTTAAGACACATCACAAGCTTCCTGAGTTCATTAGGTTGCGGGTATGGCACTTACATCAGTTTTTTTCTTTTTTTTTTTCATTTTTGTGCTCAGTTTCGATTTCAAATAAGTTCAAAGTTGCACTTATCCCGCTTGTTATTTACAGGATCCAAATGGGCAAGTGACCTTCAAGCATGGCGACAAAACTCTTGTCGGTGAGTTACAACTTACGAGTATTACATTGGCTTATATGAATAAACATTGGCTAGAGTATTGTAATGTGGACCTTAATTTTGTGCAGATTCAAGGGATATATGCCGGTACGTTTGTAATCAGTTTCCAAATGATGGAAACAGGGCCCTTTATGGATCTGGTGCTCTAGAACGGGCAGCAATAGAACAGTGGATTCAGGCGGAAGCTCAAAACTTTGGCCCTCCCAGCTCTGCACTTGTTTTTCAGCTGGCATTCATTCCTCATCTCAGTCATTTGGGCATTCGTCAGGACCCTGCTGTTATTGCTGAAAATGAGGATAAACTGAAGCAGGTCCTTGATGTTTATGATGAAATACTCTCCAAGAATGAGTACCTGGCTGGTGATGAATTCACCCTGGCTGACCTTTCTCACCTTCCAAACTCGCACTACATCGTAAATACTGAAAGAGGAAGAAAGCTCTTCACTAACAAGAAGAATGTGGCAAAATGGTATGACAAACTCTCCAAGCGCGAGACATGGAAGCAGGTCGTCAAGATGCAGAGGGAACATCCAGGCGCATTTGAGTAATTGCTTAACTTGGTGGTTACAAGTATATCTTGAATGGCTTCATTGTTTGTGTCGGTCTGGCTCTCGGTGTTGTTAGTGATCCATTGTTTTGCCCATCAGTGTTGTCATGTCAACCAAAATAATGTGAAGCCCTACTGTGATGTATTATCCTTTTGTTCTGAAACGCATTTGTCTCCATGTATTGAAGGGTCTCTGATGAATAAAATTGTCCCTTTGTCCTACATTCTGGTGGACTATTGCCTCTTTTGTACCACTTTATCATCACATATAAGCTCAATCTCTTACCTTGTCTTGTATGCTCAATACTACTTCATGTTTTTACTGATGTTATCGAGAAAAACTCTGTTCGGACTGTCAGGCTGTATTCCTTTAGTCTCGATAAATCAAATGGCTAGTTTGATGTGCCTTTGATTAGTTGTATGTCATAAAGTCATGATTTGACGCCTTTTGATGATTCAAAGTACATGAACAGTTTTGAACGAATGTACTTGCAAGATATCAAAGTACAGACTACAGAAATCACATAGTGTCTGCTTGACTAAAGGCCATCAGTTAGCTTTTGCTGATGTTAGCGGAACTTTGAAGCATCCAAATGACTGAAACTCGCAGCCTTGTTGTGTGTGTCTGCAACTCATTTATTGTTTGAGAGTCCTGCTGACTTCCAACCCAATTTTTTGAAACTGAAGTACTGGACCATAGTTTTTTTTTTTTTGACAACAATTACTGGACCATAGTTGTTTGATAGCTGCGCCTGAGCATTTCCATGGACAAATCCCATTTTTTTAAAGGGAAACATTAATAGATCTGAAAAATCATTGTGCAGTAATGTGTATCAGTGGGGCAATTATCTAGTTTGTTTTTATTTTATTTCTGAAATCCAGATTACTTCATTTAAATGGGTTTTAGAGCTGACCCAGAGAGAAAAAGGCTTATGTTGGCATTCCTATGCATCCAGAATGATAACGGGTGATGAAAGGTCTTTTATTGTAAGTTCTAAAAAAGAAGAATAAATTGGCTTACATCCTCAAAATTCTAGGAACCGGATGTTCTGGCATGTCTTATGTCCCCCCCCCCGGGTAAATGATAGCAAAAAGTAAAAAACTACATTTCTCGCTGCCAAATGCAAACTGATAAAGTAGGTGAAATGCAGAAAAACAGGAATGACAACATACCACCAGCCACCTACATGACAAACACCATAATAACAAAGAAAACCTAGCAGAAGTCCACCACAGCATTCGTCGCCAAGAGCAACTCTGCACATTACAACAACATCTACCAGGAGTGGAGTCCCCACACTGATGACTCTGTAGAGCACTTGACATATACCACGCTGACCTAAAACTCTGAACACTAACGTTTTAGTGAAGCCCCCGGGGTAGGGAAGAGGAAGTCTTCACCGCAATGCTTTAGTGAGAATGTGAGATACATTACCTGCAGAAACGTCGCCATCACATCAGCCGGAAGCGGTGCAGATGATGCTGTGAAAAAGATTATGAAACGTTAGCGAATTTGAAACAAAAAAAAAACACGATCTATGCACTTGTGTAACAAACGAATTTCCAGAACGGGCAACAAAAGGCAACGAATTAAGAAAGCAATTGGTTGCCATGCTTCCTCAGAATTCTCACACGTACGTGTCCTGAAATATAAGAGAGCTAACTATAGTAACGTTCTGCAAGTACTGACATACGAAAATGCCATAGGTGGATCAAGTTCTTGGGGACATATCTTTACTGCAACTCAATCAGATCTACCATCTTTATCTTTGTGCTGCCGATATATTGCTTTACTTGTTAACACGCAAAGGCACCTGGACGTACCTACAGCTGAAGGGGAAAAAATATATTTCTAGTTAGGGCCTTTTTTAGATGCCTCAAAAAGGCTAGAAATTTGACTCTCTTCCTATCACATTAAATATTGTGTCGTATACCTAAAACATTAAATATTAATAAAATAAATAACTAATTATACAGATTAGTTGTAAATCACAAGACGAATCTTTTAAGCCTAGTTAGACAATGGTTGGACAATATTTGTCAAATACAAACGAAAGTGCTACAGTGCTTTTCAGGCTAAAAATTTGCCATCTAAATAAGGCCTAGGTCGGCGAAACCAGATCGATCGAAGTCCTAGTCCCGTGTCTCACTGAAAATTGCATCCAGAACCTAGCTAGCTTTAGTTTGTTTGATGAAATAAAGCCCAACATTACATAGCGAGTTATTCTTGTACCCCGACAGAAGCCACCAGGTTCATCTTTAACTTGGCGCCAATTCCGTACGAAATCCAACCTAGGCGATCCCTTCTTTGCAGTATTCAATTCCTCAGACACCTCCATAGATGGATCTTTCGTGTTGCTCACCCCGTTGCTAAAGGATCGCGTGCATCATGAACGCCGCATGGGCGAGCCGATCGATCTATGTATAGTTTCTGCGCGATATTTTTAAATTTAATTTGCTTCCTGGAGACAGCGTGCGTGCATGCATACATGGTTGTTCGATCCAAGCAAGAATCCTGACGCTCTTTACCTTTGAGGCGGATCGCGGGGGAGCTTTTCTATTTTCGACGCCGTGCTGTAATCCTCGGCGGCAAGGCAAGCATATTGTCCACCTGCATAAATAGTCGATCAGCGTCATCTTCATTCAGGCATCACATCAGTGTCTTCTGAGTCAGCTCATCTGCGCAGCAGGTCATTCAGCACTTTGCAGGTCATCCAATCCAACACATCTATCAGATCAGCAGCAATGGCGGCAGGTCTGCAGGTGTTCGGACAGCCGGCGTCCACCGACGTAGCCAGGGTGCTGACCTGCCTCTTCGAGAAGAACCTCGAGTTCGAGCTCGTCCGCACCGACACCTTCAAGAAGTCGCACAAGCTCCCCGAGTTCATCAAGCTCAGGGTAAGTCATTGTCATATGTCATGGACTCATTTCATATGGTCGGCATTCAGTTTCTCTCCTATCTCTCGGTTCTTGGAGATCAGATCAGATCACAGGTCAGGTGCTAGTGCTAGAGAGAAAAAAAACTAATAAGCTGCTGCTGTGCTTGTGGCTCTGCAGGATCCTACTGGGCAGGTGACTTTCAAGCACGGTGACAAAACAATCGTTGGTAAGAACTGATCGATCAGACAAATGAATGAACAAGCTAATTAATATAACATGATACTGAAATGAAATGGATGGCAGATTCCCGGGCGATCTGCCGGTACCTGTGCACGCAGTTCCCGGACGACGGGTACAGGAAGCTGTACGGGACGGGGTCGCTGGAGCGGGCGTCCATCGAGCAGTGGCTGCAGGCGGAGGCGCAGAGCTTCGACGCGCCGAGCTCGGAGCTGGTGTTCCAGCTCGCGTTCGCGCCGCACCTCAAGGACGTGCGCACCGACGAGGCCCGCGTCGCGGAGAACGAGAAGAAGCTGCACACCATGCTGGGCGTGTACGAGGACATCCTCTCCAAGAACCAGTACCTCGCCGGCGACGACTTCACCCTCGCCGACCTCTCCCACCTCCCCAACTCCCACTACATCGTCAACTCCTCCGACAGGGGCAGGAAGCTCTTCACCGCCAGGAAGCACGTCGCCAGGTGGTACGACAAGATCTCCACACGCGAGTCGTGGAGGCAGGTCATCAAGATGCAGAGGGAGCACCCCGGCGCATTCGAGTGATCGGCCGGTCGCCGGCGTGGTACGAGGTGCATATGCATGCGCCGGTAGGCCACCGGCGGCTTCTCCGTCAGGCTTCATATACCGTGATCGATGTGGTTGTCGAGTTCGTCGTATCGTATTCGTACGTCTCCTGTGGGCTAAAATAACGTGAAGCCTGCCTGCCTGCCTACGGTGTCTCGTGTCTTCCTTTTGCTGCAGATATACGCAGTGTCTTTTCTGGGTATTGTATTTTGGTGTATTCAATTCATCAACTCCTTTTGCAGTATTGGTCAATTCAATAAAAATGAGTTCGGGCGTTTTTGCTCGTTGGCACTACATTTATTTGGCTTCTGAAAATCAAACTGGAAATGGAACAACGTCTCGCATATTATATAGTCTATTCAGGATCTGATATTTGTTTCACTTTCACACGCGCGCACAACGTGCTTTTCTACTTGTAAGATATTGGCATTGTGACCAACATTGTGTACAAGAAAATTTCGGCACGGTGACGACAAACTTGAAAAGTTTTGACTCTCCAAAATTATTATTTTTAGATAAAGACTCTCCAAAATTATTTGGAATGACTTACAATTTGATCCAAGATTATTAGAATAACTTACAATTTGGAATGGAGGGAGTATATTTTAGACTCTTGGTGTAAAATTGTCTTCTATATTTAGGAAGTCAAATATAGGATACTCTTAGACATGACCTCTTTTTTGTCTTCTGCATATATTTGAGAGTTGGCAAATACTATATTTTGGGAGCAAACTATGAGCTGAGAGTTTGTCAAAATTTACTTGGCAAATCTTATGATTTGACAACTCAAATATATGACAAGTAAAAAAATAGACTTTCTCTAAGAGTTTGCCATTTTGACTTGGTAAAATTAAAAAAACTAGGCCCATGCATCCACACGATGAAGTGGACCATGCATCCACACGATGCGTTGGCAAGTGGGATACGCGTGCATATATTTGCGAGCGGAGGGGTTGGATGGCAAGCTTCTGAAGATGGCAAGTCGATTTGGCAAACTATTGGAGGATGATTTTTCTAGTTTTGCCAAACTATTTGAGAAACTACTGGAGATACTGTAAGGAGAGGAAATGTTGTAAAAAACATATCTTCATATAATCGTGAAGAGTTAATTGTTTTTTCTGATGATTTCATTTATACACAAAATAAGGACCATAAGTCTCAATGGGAGTTTCACGAGGATGTCATGCACGTTAAATAGGGTGCCACATCAACTTTCTGTAGCTTTTTGCATGAAATTGGAGGAGATAGAGTGAGAAATGAAACAACCCCGGGGGAGTTACCAATGCGCGTGAAACTATATGAAATCCACGTTAAGGAGGATTTGGGGTTTCATCATGCGGGTGCGAAGCTAAATGAGTGCTGGGAAAGAGAAACAGAAAGGAGAGAGAGAAATCAGTAGAGACCACGTAATGTTAAAAATAACATATAAAATAGTGCGGTGAAATTGTCTATTGAATGAGAGACTCGTTTCATAACAAGTTTTATTTTTTTAGAAACCATGAGATGAAATAATGCATTGAATTGAGACTGGCCAAATACAACGACACGTCCACGGACCATAACACGCCAACGACATAATCTTTTCTAGTATACTCCCTCTATTTTAAAATATCCCCATACTAAAAAAAAAGATAGGTTTGGATAATAAGGACCTGTATGCCGGCCGAGCTGGCATGATATTGACGTCTGGCTATCTGGTCGTTCACTGGTACGTGTATATTGTATCCAACGTGACGTGACCTAGACTCGAGGAGCATGTGCACGTCATCTGCACGCGAGGAGTATGTGCACTGCCTGCACAGGTCATCTGCAGTTGGCAAGATCGACTTGTGTATGAAGTCGCCGGATATCTGGCCGTTCACTGGTATCAAACGGTGACCTGGACTCAGGAGCATGTGCACGCTGCTCGCTGGGCTTCAGCCTTCTGCCGCGTGATTAGAGCAACTCCAACCGTTTGGCATATGACCTTTGACAAAATTGATAGTTTGCCAAGTCCCAAATGAATATGGCAAAGACAAAAATAGTCAATCTCCAACCGTTTGGCATTTTTCATTTGGTAAAAAATAAATTTGTGGACCCACATATTTGTTTCCCCTACTTTTTTCTTTGCCGCGATTTTTGTATGCAGCAACAACTTGATTTTATTCAGAAGAACCTTCACTCTTAATCCAGATAAGCAATTTAGTATTTATATAATAAGTGTATGCATTAGACCGGCGCCGGCATAATCTATTCTGTCCCATCATTTCAATTTTTCAGAGCAACCGCAATAGGCAATCAGCCGATCATCGCAATAACTGAAGCGGCGGCACGTGCGAAGGAAGACCGCGCGGGGGGAGGGGGCGCACGCAGGAAATACCGCGGGGGAGTACGGTGTTTTCACGGATGCCAAGCCAAGAGAGGGTTGGCAAATATGGCAACTCACCCCACGTTTTTGCCAAGTTAACGAAAATGCCAAGCCCAAATGCAAAACGGTTGGATACGATTTTTTAAGACTTTTTGGCAAAAACAAGAATGCCAAGGCTATATGCCAAACGGTTGGAGTTGCTCTTACTGGTTGTTAAGAAGATCTTGGTGCCATATGTAGCTACCTGTATTGTTTCTTTGGTTCTTTCAATAAAAGCTCTAGTTGGTTATTGGAGTTTTCCATGGGCGTGTTGCTATGAGAAAGTAGAGCCCTTTTACAATGCTTAAGAAAGTAAAAGCTCTATTTTTTTTAAAAGTAAAAGCTCTAGTTCTTATTGGAGTTTTTCACGGGCATATTGCCATAAGAAAACTTGGATGCTTGCTTTATCTGTGTTCATCAACATGCATATGCATCCTAACTGATAAAGTGGTAATGGTTGTTGTCCGTGGCTCCGAGATTGCCAACAAGGGTGGTAGCCCCTTTTTTTTTACAAGGCACCATTTTGGTGCGGCCTTCAGGAGGCCAGTGCGGTGCGGGGGGTTCGAACCCCCCACCGGCTGCTACCCACCCCTGGGTGCTAGCCATCAGGCCACCGGCCTGTCCGCTAGGTGGTAGCCCCTTTCCTAGGTTTGTTTTGCTATTGTTTTGCTATAGACAAGTTAGCTTTATTCTTGATGCCTTGGTGTTTTTTTTTTTGAAGAGAGCCTTGGTGTTTATCTGCGGTGATGCTAATGCAATCAACTCTAACAGCAAGTCCATTGCTTTCATTTTTCATAGATACAGTGCAATCGCTCTAGTATTACATAAGTTAGATGACAGGGCTTCTCCACCTTTAATAGCAAGTGACATTCTAAATGAGGCCCTTGGATTTAGGTGCTTGAGCAGTTACTGTTTGCACGTGCCCAAGGATGCTCCTATCAAAAGTCTATGTACTCCATCCATTTCAAAATAAATATACATTTCTTAATTTTAAAAGTCCAATTTTTTTGAATGATTAGTTTTCCATAAAATACTATTAGTATTTGTTCTTAAAATATATTCATTAAGAAACACGTGCGAAACAATTATTATTATACCGATATATCCTAACATTTACTTTTAAGTACATACTCAATCTCTTGACTAAAATGTATATTTAGTCAACCCATTTTTTTAATTCTTTTGCACGGATGCTGTAGACTCGTGTGGGTCGTCTTCGCCTTCGGCTTCAGCCTTTCCGGCCTTGCACACGGACACGGCCGAGCGGCGGTCACCTGGGCTGCCAGGTTCGGCGCCTCGTACTCGCCATCGTGCCGTGGTTGGCGCGGCTTGGCGCCTCTTTTTTCCGTTCCCCTCCCATTCTGTCCATCTTCCCCCCCAAAACCCATCCAAAAGGCCCGCAAGAATGTACTTGTCTCCTCTCGCTGTCTCTCGACTCTTCTCCCCATCTACAGTAGAAAGTCGAGGAGACCGTTCGTCCGGCGCCAAATCCGACGGGTCCTCTCCGTCTCCGGTGGCCTCGCCGGCGCCGGAGATTGGGAGGACCTGCGGGTTGGGCGGCCGGTGTACATATACTATGCTATTAGGTGTAGTCTTTGTTTAGGTTTAGCTGTGTTCTTCCTCCGTGGCCATGTCTCCGGCGGACGACGGCGTAGATGTAGCGGGGAGATCTCCATGGTCTTCTTCAACATCTTCGTCGGCTTCCTTGTTTCGGCTGGTGATGGCGGCGGGAGGTCCTGGTGTTGCCGGGGTAGGGTGTTCCTCCTGCGGCTAGGTGTTCCTGGTGACGCCGGCGAGGCGATGGCGACGGCGTCGCGGAGGAATAAAGCTCCCCAGTCTCTTCCACGCCCCTTTGGCGAGTTCCTCCGGCGTCAAGGGCGGGACTGGGTTAGGGGAATACTGGTGAGTTCCCTGTGTCCCAGTTCGCGC
>DXKC01007565.1:0-12503 GCA_031170775.1 Cymbopogon citratus
GCTGTAAATGAAGACCATTTGATGTTTGGCAGAAAGCCTGTAAGTATTGAGAGATCTTTTCTCTTCTTTTTGCTTTAACTGCTATACCTCTTTTAATGCACGCGCGCGCGCACACACACACACACATGTGTTGACAATTTATTGATTTTTTCTTGTGCACTGCAGATGAAGGACTCTTCACTAACACCATTCAGTAGAGTGAATCTCACAGAAGGCTTATTTATTGACACAAAATTAGATGTTTATCAAGTCCTTAACACTATACTTCCTGGGGAAGAATTTGCTAATGTAATACTGATATATCTCTCCATCTAATTTTTGCAACTAATTTCAAACTGTTATATTATTTTTTTCTTTTGTTGAGTTACACTTTTTACTTAAGCCATTGTTCCAAGTTTGCACAAAACTTAAATATTTTATCTTAGGTTCCATAAGTGTTATAACCTTGGATAATAACTTATAAAGCATATATTAGCTTCAAATGAGTTAAACAATATAACTCATTTGTTATACAATATATTAGCTTATAACTTATAAAGCATATATTAGCTTCAAATGAGTTAAACAATATAACTTGTACTTAAGGCATTGTTGAAAGTTCGCACAAACTTAAATGTTATAAGTTATATTTCAAGCAGTTATATTATTCTTTTCTTTTGTTGAGTTACAGAATTTAACTTTTTACTTAAGTCATTGTTCCAAATTTGCACAAAACTTAAATATTTTAACTTAGGTTCCATAAGTGTTATAACCTTGGATAACTTATAAAACATATATTAGCTTCAAATGAGTTATACAATATAACTTGTACTTAAGGCATTGTTGAAAGTTTGCAGAAACTTAAATGTTTTAAGTTATATTGCATAAGTGTTATAACCTTGGATACTTTATATTACCTTTAAAATTTTATTTCAGTTTTCTAAATGATACAGTCTTTTTTTTATTATTGTCAATCCTTTTGATTCATTGAAATATAATTAATTCATGATACAACAGGTTCGTGCTCAGCTAGAAAGTTCATATGCAGAAATATGGGCAAATTATGTTAAGGTGACAAGACCGGCCCTTATTGATCAAATTGTCAAGATAGCTGACATTATAAAGAGCAATCATCGCACCAATCCTTTGATGTTGTCAACAAATGTTCATTCTCACGGTCCTGATAAAGTTGTTCTTGAAGCCTCAAATCGCAATCAGCACAGTACTAATAAAGTTGTTCATGAGTCTTCAAATCACAAACAACAATCAGAAAAGTCCCTTGACTTGTCAAAGTTTGAGCCTCTACGTCTTCCTCAATTTGATATTTCAGATAATTATCAAAGCTATCAAGATATTTTCAGAATTGCTATTCAGAGTTTGTGTCCAATTGATGTAGAAGAAATTAATGACATTGACAATTTTGCTCAACCTGTTTTACAAGATTTGCTGCTCTCAGTAAATTATCCTGGGCATCATAAAGTTAAACCTTTGGCTACTCCTCAAAGCATTTCTGAGTTGACTTTGTCCATACTTAGTTTGGAGCCCTGTCAACTCCTCATGTTGTAGAGGCGAAAGAAAGCATTCCAGAGCTTCAATCATCAATTCTATCACAACCTCCTTATCCAATTCCATTGAAGAGAAGACCAGTTTTCAATGATTTTGAGATAAATATAAGAACAGGTGACACTTTGGATCAACAAGGACTTGATGGAGCAAAAAAGAAGCTAAGGTTCGGCAGTGTTCAGTCTGAGAAGCAATGTGATGCAGCAACATGTCAACCACAAAGTGCCAGCAGACCTCATAATGTAGTCTAACATCCTGCCTCTTCCTTTGATGATCCTAATGATTTTTGGGATGAAGAGACTGTCAATCAATTGGATTACTCTGTATCACAGATTCAAAATATGAGATCTATGGAATCTGTTGAACAAAGTTTAATTCCTTCTAAACCAATGTTCTTCAAGCATAGCTTCATTTCAACTCCTGTAGAGAAGGATGTGCACCAGCACATTATTTCTAATATTCCTGGTCCATTTCCTGCTAGAAGGTATGCCTCCTGCGTAAGTTTATACTGTAGTACTGTGGTCATCAACTTACTAAAGTTATCTAGTAACCATAAGTTAATTGTAATATTGTAAATTTAATTTCCTTTTTCTTACTGCATGCTCCAATCTGTCAGCCCTAGGATTATCAAAATCATGAAACTCAATTGGGTGGACCATCATACATTTGGACTCTCGATGCAAGTTTATGGTTCAATATCTATTCATGTCATGAATATCATGGGAGTTGCAATAATGGAGGATCAGTTCCATAAACATTTTTCCAGAATCTGTACCTTCCCATGACTAGTGCAAATACATTTTCTCAAATACTATTGGTGTAAGTTGATATTTCTGTGCTTTTGGCCACATAACTATTTCTATATCTTATGTACTTAACATATTTGTCTAATTCATGAAGTAAAATTTATATTATATCTAATTTTATTTTGTATGCATATAAATCGTTTGCTTTACTGTGTTATATATAACTCATACGTTGCAGTTATTTTCAAATACATTCTTTACAAAGGTATTGCCATTATATCTTCTTCAATACTTTTTTAGTTAAATCTTATATCCAAATTTCTCAGGTTCAACTTCAAGATACTGAACTTGATCCAAATAATGTTTCGTATCACTTCTCAGAAAAATGTATGGGATACAGGCTAGACAACGCAGACCTTGTA
This sequence comes from Cymbopogon citratus, assembly GCA_031170775.1. Taxonomy (NCBI): domain Eukaryota; kingdom Viridiplantae; phylum Streptophyta; class Magnoliopsida; order Poales; family Poaceae; genus Cymbopogon; species Cymbopogon citratus. Next base: position 2,711 of record DXKC01007565.1, read on the forward strand.
AGTTTTCTTAATCAAATTAATTGTATATTATTTTATGTGTGTCTTTTTTTTTTCCAAACCCACTGCAAACTCATATTCGTTAAATGTTACAACTTATAAACTTTGTTTCATTTTATGTATAGGTTTTTATCCCAGTATGCAAGAATAGATTTTGGTATGTCATGATTGCAAACTTTAAGGACTGCAGATTTGAAGTCCTCTGTCCTTTTAAGGACTTGAATATTATCAAAGAAGATGCTCTTGTATTTATTAGAAACTTTTGTAAAGTGTTCAACTGTGCGCATAACGCATCACAAAGAGTTCATGTTTATCTCATGGAAATTGCTTTCGCTTCAGTTTCAAATTCAAGTAGCCAGTATGTTTCTGCTTTAATACTTTGTTTTCTTTTTCAAATTCAAATGATTTTTCAATCTTTGAAATGTTAAGATTTTAAACAAATAATACATACAATTTTTGCAGAAATGACAGTGGAGTATTTGTTTTTGAAATACTTAAATCTTATGACGGTCTCACGCATCTTTATTTTAAAGAGGTACTTCTTTATATTACTTTCTCCAATCATTTTGATCGGGACAAGCTTGCTATGTATGCAGATTATTTGCCAATTTGTTTTCAAATCTTTTTTGTATTTCAGGAACATGCAAAACCTATCCGTGAGGCTATGACTTATTATTTGTGCACTCATAAACATAATCAGATATTGTTGCCTGCAATACGTCAAATAGCTCTTCAGCATGTAATATTTTCTTATTTGTTTTTCTTTGTTTATCCTTTTTGCTTTGATCGAGTCCTCATGTTTGATTCTCCTTGTACTTCTCAGGGTATGAACCTTTGAAGTTATGTATGAACAATATACTAGCTATTACAGGTATGCTTTTTTTCTACACTTGTTTCAATCATTGCAATTTATAATGTATTTTTTACTACTATTGCTACTATAAATAATATAGTTATTAACTTGATTTTTATAAACTTATTTTTTTTCTAAGTTAGCACATTCACTCAGTGCAGTAAGTTATTACACCCTGTTATGTGTATGGTTTTTAACTAACTAACACAAGTTAGGGTGCATAAGTTAGTTTAACATGTCTCCTACTATTTTTCCCACTTCTATAAGTATAGATGGTATGTTATTTTGTTTAACACTTTTTACAGTCCTAATTCTTGTCAAATCACTTACATCGTAAGCAGCTAGGCTATTGTTACTAAACTTACTATACAAAGTTAGGTTTTTAGCTCGTGTACATAATTATTTTTTTTGTGTGCTTTTTGATAAATTTTTTTTTGCAGATATGTCAAGATGAAGACGGATGTATTTTAAAATCTCATAATTCTGCTTATGCTCAGACTATAATACTTGTTCAATCTTCAAACTTATTACCTACGCTATGTACTATTTCAAAGTTTGTATGATTTTACAAGAATGTTTCTCTTATGACACTCTTATAGGATGTAAAAGATACTTTTATTTTACTCCCCCCACCCTTTTTAATCCCTATTACCATGTCCCGAATGACTATGGTTGAAAAAAGAGAACAAAATTGCTAAGACAACTTAAAGAAAAAGAAAAATGTAGGCAGAAACCTAACAGTAACTATTGTAATATAAGTTAATTTTGTTACATAAATTGGAAAAGTTAGCTTTGTTAACTTCTCTGTCCAAGTTAGCATGTTTCACGCAGTTTCTGGAAAGGGATCCAACTCGGCGGGAAAAAAAATGTGAAAGGGAACTCGGCGGGAAAAGAAAAAGTGAAAGAGACCCTGTGTCCCGTCCCACGGTGCGCAAGGGCCCACGCTACCGCCCGCGCACACTCGCTATCCATTTTTGGCTGCTCGGCGCGCGCGTTTTCCTGGAAAGGAAATGTCGTCGGTCGGAAATCGACCGCTGCGAAGCTTCCTGGCGGGCGACCGCGGAATAGTCGCGCCGGTCAGTCTTCATACTACAGAGCAACACAAATTCAGACTTTCTTATATATCTATGCTCTTTTGCTGCGTATTCGAACTTCGAATGACGATGGGGCCGGGGTGATGAAGCTTTGACGCAGAGATGCACATGGTGCACGAGGACTCCAGCAAGTCGAAAGCCGTCGTCACGGTGCTCTTCAGCACCAAAGCAGGCAAGCACAGCAAGCTGCTCGGCGATGTACGTAGTAATCTCCATGTATTTACCAATTACCAAAGAAAGTGAGGGCAAAGAGAAAATGCATGCATGCTAAATACGGTGGATTGAAGATTAGGCCCTAGCTAGCTTATGACGATTTCGTTGCAAATACGCAGCTTAAGCCGTACTTCGAGAGGCTTGCTGGTAAACAGAATGCCACAGAGAAAGTGAAGGGCACTGTCGATCCGTCATCTTGGATAGACAAGGCATCCGGCTATTACAGATACGAGGGCTCGCTGACAACGCCACCTTGCACCGAAGGAGTGGTTTGGACTATCATGAGCAAGGTATGCACACAAATTTACGATGTCTTTGTGTTCTCTCTCTGTGTGTAAAATGAATTAATTAGCACGGTAACCAGCTGCTCCCTCTGTTCCAAACTATTGTAAGTCATTTCAAAAATCTTAGAATATCAAAACATCTTAAGTTTGACTAAAATTATAGAAATAATTACAAAGATTTGTGGCAATATAAATTTGGTCAAAGTTGAAACGTATTGACTCTTGATGATTCTTGGAATGACTTATATATAATTTGGGATGGGGGAGTAGATAGTATCAATAATCTAAATCTTACTATAGGCCTATTTGGTTACCGCTCCTAAACTAAAGTGGACTAAAATGTTTTCACCTTTACCTCTTAAGTAACTAGTGGAACTAAAGTGTTTTAGTCACTTTTGTTTGGCACTTAAGTCTGTAAAGTGACTGAAGTTTAGTCCACTTTAGTTTAGGAGACTTTAGTTTAGGAGACGGAGGAGATGGGAACCAACAGACCTATATTTAAAGTTTTCTCTGTATCGTTGTTGACCAGATGTGTCTAACACATAACTGAAAAACCAACCATTTTTGTGAAAACTCCACACGATAATGTTCTTCTCATAATTTAAAAAATCGAGGCCTACTATAAATATTTATGTTTTCATTTGTTTGAGCTTTACCATCGTTAAGTTATTCTTTTTGTTATATATACATACACATACGTACACTTTTGACTCTTTGTGTGTATTGCACCTAGTAGCTATATGGGTAAGTGTTTCCCGAAGAGAACTTCCCGGCAGGCATGTTTCATGCCATAGGATAGGTGCTGAGATTTGTGCTGCTGAAAAAATATCCTATACGGGGCTGGAGGTGTGGTGTGGTGACCTATACAGGGACGTCGGGGAGAGACCGAAATGTGCGGCTCAGAAACTGCCGTCCCGCGAAGTTTACTTCGGAATATCCAAACTCGTAGCTATATATGTATATTTCCTAATATAGTTTAGTTATCATGCCAATTACAACTATAATCTTCTTGCATACATTAACAAACTTATGTTCAACTAAATTAACAAACATAAGGATATATGAAAGGGGTAGTAGATAATTTATAAATAGGTAAATAAACGTATTTTGGGGGTAATTATGACAGCAGTGGTGGACAATTTAAAATTAGTTTTATGTGTTGTGTGTGGGGGGGGTATTTTGGACCATTTTGAAGTAGTGTTGGTGGAAAATTTGCTTTCTTTACTTAGTAAAAACTAGTAAGGAGCCATTTTTGTTGCCTAAATATGTCACTTGTTAAATACAAAATGAACTCATTTAATATGAAAATGATTCAATTTAATATTATTGTGCCTAAATGTGTGTACCAGGTAGTAGATGCATCAAAGGAGGAGATCGACTCGATCGATAAAGTGAAGAAGGTACGTAGATCAAAACCATGTTCCTCTAAATTGTGAATTTTATCTTCACACCGCACCAGAGTGATCCTAACCCTTGTTTATATCTCATTTAGTCATCAGTGGAGCCAAATGCACGACCAACTCAGAAAATCAACAATCGTGTTGTTCGCTATTACAAAGCAGGAGCCACAAAAGCTCCATGACCAGTGCTAGGGCAAGGGCAAGGATCGGCGCCTGCGCCATCGCCAACCTAAGGAGTCTCTAAGCCTTGGAGACGAAAAAAATGTCTATAATTCATCTTTCTACTCAAAAGTTCACGTGTTGAGTATTGACATTTTCTCTGGCGGAAAAGGTGGAGTTGCTCACATCTAGCAAGATTACTAGGTTGGAAGATCTTTGGCAGTTGAAGTTAACATAGATGCCTCACTACCAATAGGCATGCCACTAACTACTTAAAGAACGATTATATATAGTTAGGATTACGCCCATACGTTGCAATGGGAATAAAAAAGTAACACCATGATAATTGTATTTTGCATGTGTGTTGTACCATAAATGAAAAACATTGGTTTGGATGTGACGTGCACAACATCATGTTTCGTTGGAGCTTCACCATAGCTATCCAGTATGAAGACTAGGGCAGCAGTGGAGTAGTGGACATATCCAGTGCACACTATTTTTTTGAGTGCAGGGCAACAACTAGTTCTTGGAATTGGGCCATAAATACTCCTCCATCGGATGCTAGTGGACTCTTAGCTAGTTCTTGGACTTGGGCCATAAATACACCTCCATCTGATGCTAGTGGAGTCTTTTGGCATTGTGAAGATACATATACACATGTTAAGTGTCCAAGGGAAGTTGAGGAGATTGGATTGATTATTTGGATTCACCAATTCAGTATTTTGGGGGATATTAGAGTGATTTTGGATTTGCTAATTCAATAGTAAGGACTCAATTAGTGCTTAGGGAGTAGCAATTGTGCATCCACACTTCTCATTAGGCTTAGTTATGGTCAAGTGAGAGTTTGTGCTTCTTGCTCTTGGTGATCGACATCACCTAGATGACTTAGTTGTGCAACTTGGTGATCTCTTGGCTGGTGGTGAAAATGAGGCCCAACTCATGGTGTAAACAGTTGCCGGTGTTTCTTTATGGCGGAGTTTCAAAGAATCAATCTGTAGAGAGCACTTGGTCCTTACACGGATCAAGAGGGAGAAATACCTTGCAAGGTGATCCAACGAGGACGGGGCGGCGGGTGGCTAGGGCGAGCGGAGAGAGGAGGCGTCACGCATACAGAGGGAGAGGAAATAGGAAGGATTTTTTGCTCTTCTATTACTTGATTGACCTGATTACATCTCCCTAATATTTATAGTCCCTAAAGAAACTTAACTCCTAAGCAGTAGGAGATCATTGTAGACAATGATTCACCTTTCCAATCCCTAACTTAACTCAAACTTTCCTAAAGTGACTCAGATGATGATACAGCAGGATCGAGGGCGGCGATGCCTTGGCCACGGCAACTCCCCCTCCAACATGCGTGCGGCCAAGGGTGCCCCCCTCGGCCCACCATTCGCAACGGTAGAGGTGACTTGTCCTTGGAGCCGAGTTGGCCCTATTTCTTCATATGGGAATGCGGCCCGAGTTGGGCGTGTGACAATTAAGTTACTAGAATTTTCATGGTAGTCTAGAGTTGGAACTAAGTTGCAAAACTTTGTCCGATAGGCTAGAAACACTATTTAAGAACAAGGGGTGAGATGTGTAAGGCGGTAGGGTTTAATTTTGCTAGAACTTTATATTAGCTCAATTCATCCCTGCACTTGGGCCCTTTCACTTGGTGAATGTAGGTGTACTAGAAACATCGTAGGAAGGCCTTAGTGAACTTTGTCCAATCCCGTATAGAGTTAAATGAGAGGTGCTCGATCCAAGACATGGTCTAGTTAGCTAAGAAGATGGATTGGTACTAGATATAGATTACGCAATATCCATTGTCTATTGTTTTCGAAAATAAATAACCGGACAAACACAATTTATTCAAATGGTCATTCGAAAATCCTTCTTCATACTCGGGAATTTTGCTAGGACATTCTGTTCTACCCTGGATTCTTTCGCTTTCAAGGTTCCGTGGCATGCCAACATATAAAGCTTTTCAAGAGAAGGTTTGACTGGCCCAAGCTATTTCAGATAATTACCTTTCTGCCCAAGCTCACCACAGAGCTTCCTTTTTTATCAAAAGGAAAACACAACTTTCTTAATTCTTTTTTTAGGAAACAACTTTCTTAGTTCTTAGGGCCGGCTATGCTGCCTGTTGCACGCTTTCTTTTCTCCAGTTCCAATCCTTTTGAATTTAAGAGAGAACACATAAAACAACTTTGTTATCTGATCGACCAATTTTTCTCAAGTGAGGCAAGCTTACACCCATTGGCGGATCCACGGGTGGGGCTGGGGGTGCTGCAGCCCCACCCGTGAGCCTCACATATCTATAGTATTTGTGTAAAATTAGCTATAAATTACTCTCTTTTTTTAGGGAAGCCATTTGGCGAACTTTATTGATTTTGGATAACTGTTACATCGTTCACCGAAGCTCCTAGAATGAAACTAGGGGGCTCGTCGACCCAATTACATGAGAGTTTTCTGTAAAGCTACCCTAGCTAACTCATGGGCTACACAATTTGCTTTGCGATTACAATGCTCTATAGATATAGATACAAAATCTTGCCACATCATATCGCATTCTTCATAGATTGGACCACTAATAGTAGCCGAAAAACCCCCTTGTATCATCCTTTCCACTACCTCCAGACAGTCGGACTGAATTCTTATTCGGTTGCATCCCATGAACTGAGCTAATATTAGTCCTTCCCTAAGTGCAGTTACCTCTGCAGTGGCAGCATCAGCCATTTGTTCAAAGAAACTCACCCTTGCTCCCAGGAAAGAACCAGTAGAGTCCCTTATGATTGCACCCGTGCTTCCAGAACTCAGTTCAGGTTTGTAGCTTGCATCAATGTTTAGTAAAATCTCACCCTCCGGTGGTCTTTTCTGGCCTTCATCTTTGTTACTGTTTTTGCTCACCTTCTTCATCGATCTCTGGAAGTTTGTCGTCAGGGTAGCAGTAGACAATGCCGCTCTTGTCGGATTTTGGACAGGTTCACCATGTACCAGCTTTCGACGTTGCCACCAGGTATACCATCCGCCTGTAAGAATCAGTTCAGCAAGCCCAATATGATTTAGTTCATCAATCTGTTTTGGCCTCGTGATCAATTCAGCAACGGCAACTGAACCCGAGCGTTGGGTAATCATCACCGAGTTGATCTTGTCAGCTACTCCCAGAATTCGCCAAATCTCCTTCGCATGATTGCACTCAAACAGGACATGCTTGATGTCTTCACAACTAACATGGCAGGCGGGACAGCTACTTGAGTTCTCAATATGCCTATTTGCAAGAATCCCTTTACAAGGAATTAAACCATGCAGCACCCTCCATCCAAAAATTTTTATCTTTGCTGGTAATTCAACTTTCCAAAGCTGGGACCATACTTTATCATCCCGCACACCACTGGCTTGTTCATTGATTCTATTAGCTCCAAACTTGTGGAGAGCCATTGTAAATGATATGCCGAGCCTACTGAGAAGAAGCTATTCTTGGTGCAATGCCATGCCACGACATCTTCTCTTCCATGTCTTAATGGTATTTGTAGAATCCTGTTTGCATCCACTCCCCAGAATAAAGATCTTATTAATTGTATTCCATGTCTTAATGGTATTTGTAGAATCCTGTTTGCATCCACTCCCCAGAATAAAGATCTTATTAATTGTACATCCCAAGAACCTGTGATCGGATTGACAAGTTCCTCCACTCTTGTGACCAGGTTATTCCCTCTAGGAGTTAGGACCTTCATATTAGGACTTGATGGTACCCAATTATCCTCCCAGATTCTTATCTGGGATCCATCACCCACCCTCCAAATGCATCCTTTTTTGAAACACTCCAAACCTGCAAGCACACTTTGCCAGGTGAAGGAGCTTCCACTCTTCAATTTTGCATCTAGTAATTTGCCATCTGGATAATATTTTGCTCTTAAAACTCTCTTAATTGCCCTTTGTCATGTGTAAATCTGCATGTCACCATGCATTGCATGTACATTTTGCCCACTCTATATTAGTTGTCTATTCTTAGTCATAAAAATTGTCCACTCCGTATGTAAATCATTGCTTAGATCTTCATTGTCAACCAAAATTTTTATTAATTAGCCCCACCCTTGATCCCATCATAGATCCGCCACTGCTTACACCATCAGCTCACGAACCGAATCAATTGATCAATTCGCTCTCTCGAATCTTCTATTCCTTTTATAAGTTCTATCGCTTTCTTGCTTCTATTGCCTGCAGCTCGTTTCTAGCTGTTATCCGGAGGGTCGGAAAAACTACGTTCATGTTGCAAGTTACAATGCAACAGACCCCATCACATCATGTGTTGATGCTCTAAATGAGTCAGCTGCTTTTGAACAAAATGTTGGAGGATCTTCGTCACATCATAATACATCTAACAAGTTGAAAAATATTAATTGACCATCTTTTTTTAGCCTTCTCACTTTGATTCTTTTTGATATTCAGCCTCCTGTAATGTCTTTATACAAAGTGTTCAATCTTTTATTTCTTATATCCAAGTTGATCTTTCAATTCTGGCATCCTACTGTTTCTCTCTCTCTCTGTTGTGTGTCCAAATTATTTTTGATGTATGCATAAAAGGACACACAGTTATACTAGTCTATGTTTTTGCTTCTTTATATGTGTTAGTCAAATAAAAAATTATTTGATACAAAGTTGACACAAAGACCCATAACCTTAACCTGTGTTCCATAAGTTAGTTTATCTTGTAACCTAATCACATATTTGTTACAAAATGTACACAAAGCCCCATAACTTGTGTTCTATAAGCTAGTTTACCTGGTAACCTAATCACATATCTCATGGCGTATATCATGCTGAGCTATAAGTTTTATGAGCATATGTAATATAGCCCTAATGTAAAATGTACTTTATAAGTATGTCTGCTAAGTTGTGAAAGTTACTACTTAGTTATCGTGAACTTGTACAGCATAATCTATCACATCCTTATTTTAAGGAATAAAGTTATTTTTGCTAAGTATTCCTTTTTTATCTATACAGATCAGAGAGGATTGCTCGTCACCATTATTAGCTCCAAATCATCCTATCAGTAGGGATTCTGTCCAGGCTGCATTTCCCGGTTGTACTGATTCTAAGTTGCGTATTTTCTCTGGAGAGGAACTGCACCCTCAAATTGAGATGTATATAAATTCTCTAGCTGGCCCTCACTGCGGCAATGAGGTAGTTTTATTTGTACATAAATTTTGTCGTTTCCTCTGTTTTTTTCTTAATTTGTGATATACTATAACTAAAATTGTTAGGGATGATCTCCTATTCCTAATTTACTAAGTGTTTATTTCTTCGAAGTTTCTATGATATTGTTTTAGTGAGCTCATAATTTACTTCTACATGTTCACTTAAATGATAATATTAGTAGGTTTACATAGTACGATGGACACATATATTTCTGGATATGACTGGCCTACATAGTTGTATTTATAACTGAAATTGCATTTTTTCTCTACAGGTGTTAGTGGCTTTGAAAAAGTTGTGTCTATCTTTCTTCGAAGACAAATTTATGGAGTATATTGAGAATGCCGAGTCTGTCCTCATTAGTCATTGCTTCTCATTGGTCAAAAGTTCTATGACTGGTGCTCAGTTTTCTCCAAGTCTGAAAGCTTCTGGTGCTTCTGGACATGATGCTTCGGTACCTTCAAATATTCATTGTAACAGAACCGCCCAATCTATGGGAGATTAAGTAAAGAAAACAACCACCGACACGATTGTTCTCCGTACTTAACCTCCGATAAACCCGGTAGTCCGTGAAATCCCGAAAGATTTCAAACTTTTCCACAATTACAGACAAGGACC
>DXKC01007567.1:0-11049 GCA_031170775.1 Cymbopogon citratus
GGGGCGTGTGGCCCCTGCTGCCCCCCCTAGTTCTGTCAGTGCACGGTAATGTGGAGCAAGGCGGCAAGGCCGGCGCAGCTCCAACAGGTCAGGGCGGATCGATGAGAGAGTGATCCACATTGACGAGTCAGGGGTGGATCGATGAGAGTGATCCACTTAAAGGCCATGTTCATTTTGCCCCGGATCCAAGGGGGTTGAGAGGGATTGGGGGATTATATAAATACCCTATAATTCAAAATCCTCTCTCAATCCACATGGTTGAAGGATGAAAGTCTTTGTGAGACATATATAGTCTCTTCTCTATCTACAACTAATAAACCAGGAGGTCATTTAATCGCCCCGCTGATCCCCCACTAATTAACCACCGCAAAAGAGCTCAATAAATAATACTACACTCGGATCGATGTTTTTATCATTCTACTTCATATATAGTTTTTTTTACAGCATACTTATTAGCATAATTGTTCTCACTTGTTGCATGTAGCGGTCCACATGGTTCAGTCTACTTTGCATCATTGAGGTTGAGGAGGTGGCGCTGGTGGGCATTTGGGATTGCATGTCACACACTTAGACCTGCACTCTTGCATTGTCTTGTGGAAATATTCTCTCTTAGTCATTTGGACAGCAGTAGCAAGTGCTCCCTCTCAGCGGATCGAAGTAAAGGCAGAACGAGATGGCACACAACTTGAGAACAAGCTTTCTCTCATCTGATGTCATGGAGTTGACATGAGCGGTGATAGAACTCTTGAAATCACTCAGCTCATGATGGCCTACTATATTTTTAATAACGAAGATCATTATAAAAGCAGCAGCAGCAACAACAACAGCATCAATGGTCCACATCTACTGATATTACGGGGGCAAATACAAATGATCTAATAAACAGATAGCCAACATATATAGGCAATATAATATGTTCACCATCATATTGCTCCTCACATATATAAATTAAATAAATTAAACAATACAAATGAGCACTTACATTGTGCTTGCATTGCTAGGGGTCCGAAAAGCATGCACAAGAACATGGTGATCATCATGCTATTGCGCCTCATGTTTGATCTGAAAGTCAGGGCCGGAAATGAGCAACGAGGAGGGAGACCATAGAATGGACTTAATGATGAGGAGAAATTCCTGGCCTCACCTCACGCTTATATATGTTATAGAGCGTGCTTCGGATCTGCAGGACTTAGAAGGCTCCCTCATGCACCTGGCGACCACAGACCGCCTTGTGGCTTGCGTGAAACTAAAACGAGTCCAAGCACACACAACAGGCTTGGTATTGGTAACCCATACGGCTGGTGGTACAGGACCGTCTCCCTTAAACCATGTCTGGATCCAAAGAAACTAATAGTTGGCTACTACTGAGTAGTAATAATTAGCTCCTTTAGATCTAAAGAAGATAATAATTAGCTACTATGGAGTAATAATTAGCTCCTTTAGATCCAAAGAAAGTAATAGGTAGTTTGGTGGAGATGAGTTTTTTATGTCCCAAGTACCTAGATTGAGGATAAGTGGTCTCTTGGGATGCTCTAATACATCTTAGATAAGATTCCGTATCATCATTAGACGCGAGTTTATCTAACTTATGTATAAGCATGGATCATGAGTCCAAGTCAAAGCGAGACACGGAGAACATGATGGTATAGGTTTGATCACATCACCGCTATTGGGAGTGTTGGGTTCAGTTAGGAGCTCCTAAATTTAGTCTATTTTAGTAGCTTTTGTTCCAAACACCTTTACTAAATAGGACTAAAAGGGCTTTGAGTCCCCTCTACGAGCTTGGGAGTTGCTAAAAGAGACTAAAAGTGACTAAATTTTAGAAGGTGTAACTAAATGAACCAAACAAGGTCTTACAAATGGTTCCTGTCCTACTTGTTTTTGACAACAACATATATATTATATCATTATAGCAGCCGTTTTACATAGGGGTCCTCCATGGAAGACCGAGTTACAACATGGTCTAGCAACCAGATGAGAAGACAGCTTCATCGGAGGCATTGGGGTGGACGAAATCACCGGCGATGGGTCGCCCTACTCAACCCATATCGGGGGGCCCCTTTCCCTGTCCGATGCGACGAGGTCGCTGGAAGCGGCTGGCGAATGTGGATCTGGAGCGCCAAAGGAGAGTATGAAAGCAGGTAGCATGCGATCTCTCTTCTAGTCTCCATTTATTGTCACGTGGAAATTAAGACAAGACCCTCTGCACACGGCTAGGCCAAGGCCACAACGGTCACAGAAAAGAGAGAGTAAAATGCATTGTAGGCCCTTAAACTTGTACAGTTATGCCAAATAGGTCCATCAACTATAAAACAAGGTATATAGCCCCTTCAAACATGCAAAGGGGCTGTCTTATTGATGTGGCATGTCTACCGTGGACTGGGCCCCGTCCCATTTATCAAAACAACTCTTCTTCTCCAGCGCAAGCAGGGTGGCGTCGTCGCTGCTCCTTGCCGCGGTGGGAACAGACAGCGGCGAAGCTTGGCCCAGCACCAATGGCACGGTGGAGAGATAGAGGGCCGCACCATCCATGGCTGCCGCGACCAGTTACCACCCGCACCCTATCACCCTCCGCCTCCTGTTGCTGCCCCCAAGCCACGCGCTAGACGCCCGCGACCACCACAACCCATTGCCACCTGCACCCTCCGCGGTCATCGTGACCTGCTGCCGCCTACGACCGTTGCAACCAACAAGTCAGCCGCAGCGCTCCGCGCCCTCACCACCGACCTCGTGCGCCCACTGCCGACGTTGCTCCATCATCGTCGTCGTGCTCTCACCGACGGCCGTCGTCGCGCGCTCGTCTTTGGCCTGCACCGAGGAAGCCCCGAGCTCAGCCATGGGCGAGTTCTGCATCTTGGGCGTGAGCTTGGGCTCCGCCTTGCCGCCACGAGTGCGGGCGAGCTTGCGGCCAGATCTCGCTGGCAGTGAGATTTCTGGTGGCACGACCACCACCATCACACTCCTCTCGATGATGCAACTTCAATGGGCTAGCTAATGACGGCTATCGGGGCACCTAGCTATGGTGGTGGCGAGAGAGGCAGCACGGTGCAATGGCGAGGTCCGACGCAACGCGCGGGAACATTGTGGCAATAGGGCGAAGCCTAGGGTCTTCGTGGCAGCGGCGCGAAGCAGAGTGAGCTGGCCATGCGCATGGTGGCATGGTGGCGAGCGCATTAGCGGCGAGCTGCGTTCCGACAAGCCTACGGGCGGAGCGGCACCTTTAGCTATGGCAAAAGCACCGTCGCGAAAAGGGAGAGGAAGGAGGTCGGAGCTATTTCAGCGGCGTTGAGGCATGGGGTTGTCAGAGCTCGGCCCACGGCGACGATGGAGAAATCTTCGATTAGGGGCTCGCCTAGGCTCGACTTCGGCTTGCGGTGCCGCACAGAGATGGAGCGGGTGGTGCTGAAACTCGATGGCGAGGACACAGAGAAAATGGCCGCGGTGGAGGCGGTTATGGCGGCACCGCGGCAAGGAGCAGCGACGACGTCGCCATGCTCGCGACGGAGAAGAAGGGTATTTTTTGATAAATGGTGCGGGGCCCAGTCCACGGTGGACGTGCCACGTCAGTAAAACCAGGCCGGTTTTGGTAGGAGGACTTGGAGTGAACGGGATGTTCGCAATGGACCAGGTACCTAAATTTGTACTTGATGAACCTATTTAGCATAATTGTACATGTTCATAGGCTTCAATGCATTTTACTTTAGGCCTGGTTAGATGTCCAAATTGGGGCCAGAAACACTATAGCAGAATTCCTGTAGCATTTCGTTTGTATTTGGTAAAAAATTGTTTAAATTTTGAATAGTTGGGCTCAAAATGTTCGTCTCGCAAAGTACAACTAAACTGTGCAATTAGATTTTGATTTCATTTATATTTAGTACTCTATATATGTGCCGGTATTTTGATGTGACAGAAAATCTTCTTTTTACACCGTGGAATTTGAGGAGGAATTCTGGACGCCTTAATCCTTAAAAAATTGGACACAACGCCCGCATCCACCTGTTCTCTCCCTGACGTGCGGGCCCGGGAACGCAAGCTTTCTCCACTGCGTCCTGTTCGCGGCCTGCAGCGCCCAACAGTGCAGCGTTTTGCCCCCACCACGGATGACAGGGCCCCCCACGCGGAGACGGGCAGAGGCGCCGACGAGCGGCATCGTTCCTCTCACACGCAACCTCATCAGAGCAGCATTGAAGTGTTGTGGAAGAAAGGGGAGCATACCTTCGAGCATTACAACGCCACCACTACTCCACTAGTGCCCTGTGTTCACCACCCCCACGGCCACTGCCTCTGTTCTTGGTTGCGACCGACGACGCCTATGGCCGGAGCCCGGAGGGACTACTGAAGCCAAATCGCCGTGAAGGTTGGTTCCTTTTGGACCGGTGAGGTTCGAGCATCTCCATCTCCTTCCCTCTCGCCATTGCTCAAGTTCTTGGATCTTGATTATGTGTCCTGCAGCCTCCGGCGCCCGCAACCTGTCGACGGAAAGGAATGGCTCGCAGGAGAAAGGCCAAGAAAGCACCGGTGCCCGGCGGCGAGGACCGGCTCAGCGCGCTGCCGGACGGCGTCCTCCAGCATGTGCTTGGCTTCCTGCCGGCCGACCAGGCGGTGCGGACGTGCGTGCTCGCCTCGCGCTGGCGCCAGATCTGGAAATCTTTGGGCCGCCTCCGCATCATCTCCTCCGTGTCCGAGCAGTGGGAAAGCATGGATCGATTTGATGAGTATGTCGAGCGTTTTAACGAGTTCGTGAGCCGCCTCCTGCTGCGCCGAGAACCCAGCCTGGCCTTAGATGAGGTTGAGTTTTCATGTGACCGGGTCTTGTGCCGCGATAGCACGGACATCAATAGTTGGATCCGGCATGCGCTGCTGTGCCGAGCTTCTGTGCTCTCTGCTAGTCTAACTAATGCTGACCTTTATCCAGTATGCCGATTGGATGGTACTGTTAGCATGAACAGGGTTAACATTGATATTGGTTACCCTGTTATTCTAGACGGCCCTGCTCTGCACTCTCAGCATTTGATAAAATTGGAGCTGGCTAATGTGTTTTTGGACAGCAACGTTCTTGATTTTTCTGCCTGCCCTGCACTGGAGGATCTAACCATAACAAATTCTCTGATCAGAACTGATAAGATCATTTCCCAGTCTATGAAGCGCCTGACCATCAGTCAATGTCGTATGGATGGTGATACTCGGATCCATATTTTTGTTCCTAACTTGGTTTGGCTGCACCTCCATTGTGAGGGTATTCATGCTCCTATACTTGGAAGCATGCCTTCACTAGATACTGCCTTTGTCAAGCTTCCCTGCTTCTTAGCAGATGAGTGTACTGATGGATATTGGGGACAATGTTGTGGTGCCTGCAATAATTGTCTTGGTAATGATGATGATGATGACTATAGCGGTCGATCTCTGCTTCTTGGAAGTTTATCAAGTGCTAAGAACTTGGAGTTGATTGCTCAAACTGGAATGGTATTATACATTTTCCATCCTCACTCCTAACCCCATCTGTGTTCTTTGTCACTCAGCGTCTACAGCCTTTATATGTTGATAGTTAGACACATACATTTCACATGCAGTACAATAAAATTTTCTTATTGTTATGCTTTTTGCTCAACCTGGATGGTATTCACAGTCTTCTATCTTGATTCGTATTGTACATTTGTTTTCTGTTCTATTTATTCAGAATCTATGCACTCTTCCTGCTATGTTGGTGACTAGACATTTAGAACTTACATGCAATACAATCAGATTTCCTTTTGCACAATTGTCTTGAATGGGCACAAATGAGAAAAATACTTACCTGTATATTTTTACTTTAAAAACTGTATCTGTTAAGTAGGTTCTGTTTCTAACATAAATCCGGTAAAGGATGAATGTGGCATTATTACAAGTATTTTTTTTTAGACCAAAGGCAAAATGCCGATCTTATATTGAAAGCTGAAGAGGTAATACAAGTATTTTTTAGCTAACCCATTGTTTGAATCATGTCGTAATTTAGTTTTTTCCATTGTCTATGTAGACATTTCAATCTGAATTTAGATCAAGTTATTGAGCGTGCTATGTTCTATATGCCTGTGACTTTTAAACTAGATCTTCAGTTGTCTTACTATTTTTGCTATTTTCTTAGCCTGTTTTCAACAGAGACTTGAATTGGTGCCAGAACCCTGCATTTAGTAAGTTAAAAACATTGCTACTGAACGAGTGGTGTGTTGCAATTGGCCTACATGCACTTGCTTCCATTCTTGAGCACTCACCTGTTCTTGAGAAGCTGACCCTTCAACTAGCTAAGGTATAACACCCCCCCCCTGTTTTTTCTCTTAAGGCATGTCAGTATGTCACATGACACATGATTAGTTGATCACCGTGTGTACCTTAGTCTGATGTTTGGTTCATATTTTGTTTCGTACAGGGACCAGCTGGCACATTAATGGAATTAGAAGAATTCTATATTCCAGCAGAGCAACTACCTACAGTATCTGAACACCTTACTGTGGTTGAAATCAAGTGTGAAGAGGTTGATGGGAGGGTTTGCATGATTCTAATGTTTCTGAGTAGATTTGGTAGACAAATTAAGGTCACACCAGACAGCAGACCTTCAACATGTAAGTTTACAGTATCAGTTTGCCTTTTCTGTAAGTCCAAATATAAGTTCAGGCAGCTGTGTTCTTTGCTATGAGCAGGGGCGAAATGAGTCAGGTGTCATTTCATAGCTTGAAATTAATTACCAAAATTTCTAAACAGACTTTTTACTCAGATTCATGTTTATAGAACATATACACAGATTTGGAGGAACTGAATTAGAATGTCTTAGCCTATTTTGACATGTCACTGAACTAACGATTTCGTTCTCACCTCACTTGCTTTGTTCCATCTTGTGCAGCTTTCAGTTTCGAGTAGGTGCAAGAAACTCTGGAATGTTCGGTGACCTACTGTCAATAATTGACAATTTGGGCTGAAGCTTGTCAGTTGTCACCTTCTATTGTGGGAAAATCTTATTAACTATGTTTGCTGTAGCAGTATCAGCAGCATATAATCGACAATAGTACTCTGTTCAGTCTACTTTGTTGTAATGAGTGGAACTGGTGCATATGATCTTGCCCGTGTGGTATATTAATTGGACCTGGTTTGTAGCATTATTAATTCTATCATGTGACCATGCTGAAAATATTTTCAATATCGCTCAAATCGTCACATGGATATCCTTTCTGAGCTGCCTAGGATGTCATGCACATGTTCCTGAACTGAGCTGACCATATGGGGTCGAATGCGGCTTAGTTTCAGCTTGAGATGTCCAAATGAAATTACCGCTAATCACCACGCCGAGGTCGCCGCGCTCGCTGGCAAAACCACCCACCAAAACCGTCGGATGGTCAAATATGAATGGTTTTAAGAGTTGGATGGTCAAAGATACATGGTTTTGGAGTTCGATGGTCATTCTCAGACTTCGCTAAAACTTTGATGGCCAAAAATAGACTTTCCAAAAATCTATCATGACTTCCAAGGGCATAAGTGGTCATTCACACTAAGACCTAGTATATCTTTTTGGAACTAGATCGAGCTGCCCTGCAAGCCAAATGGTGAAAGTCAAAATTCATGGTGGAGCTTCTCCATGGTGCTTTGGATTTGTGTTTCAAAGCTAGAGCTCTCACAAGCCCTTGATAGCGAGTTTGGTTTGTGAAGCGTAATCATTAATTCATCTGTATTGTCCTCCTACAGTTTCACGAGGAATGATCCATTCCGACAGTCTAGCTCTCTAGTGGAATGATCTGGATCTATGAGGCAAACCAAAGTGCGTATTAAGACTTGAATGTAGGATCATTCATTTTGGATGGTATCATGACAAACCAAACACAATGTAAATGCGAGGATGTCTAACACTTCAGTTATCTTGTGTTGATTTGTTCAACAAGGTGCATGAAGAAGCATGAACGTGGAGCTAGTTGGAATAAGAGCACCTAATCAGTAGATTGTTTCAAGGGTTTATTTTCTTTATCATGTCTAGTTTTTGTATGGTTTTAGCCAATGGCGAAGGAAAGGGGACGAGGGAGGCCAAGTGCCCCGCCCCCCTCACTCAAGGTCACGTTTTATCAGCTTTGACATTGCTGGATCATAAATTTCTTGCTAGCATTAACCACATCCTTACTCTAATGAGATTTTGGTTTGTGATGACTTCATGATTCTCTAAATGATTCTCTAATTATGTATGCCCTTGTGTTGCAATGGGAGACAAAAAAAAAAGCTACTTCAATAGTTGTAACAACTTAAATTCGTATAAGTGCTACTTTTTTTGTTACCAATCATAAACAAACAGGCTTGTCAATGTAAATAAGGATGGCTCTTCTTTCCTTCCTACTCTCGCCTTCTGGTCCTCGGGCCATACGCGACGATGAGTCGATGACGTGACTTCTTTGTGGCAGCAACACGACTCCTTTCTGGTACGGGCGTGGGCGCACGAGAAGAGTTTAGGGGTGCCAGGCGGCTCCAAGCCGGTAGCCGGTGAGGGCAGCATTTGAGCAGGGCGACGCAGACACACCTGCACAGGTGTGTGGCAGTGCTCGACGTTCAGGAAGGGCATAACTGCTTCTTGGTGGCGCAAACGCGTCTGCAGCACAGGTTGGGTAGGCAACGCGCCGGACTTCGGTGGGGCGATGGAGCATATGGAAGCAGCATTGGCGCTGTGGACGTGCTTATTGCAGTCGGTAGGGGCGCTGTGTGGTGATGACATAGTATCAATAGCTGAGATAGTTAAGTTTTATTACCCTGGGCGTTGATAAAGGCGAAGCGGCTGACGGTCTGGAACAAGCATTTCACCAAAAAAATCTTCCCCCTAAGTGCATGATCTGATTGTTTTTTTATTTTATTTTTTGTTGGTGCAATCACGTAATTTATGATGGTTGTTTTTCTCGTCAATTTCAGCAACAAAGGAACTAAAGGTTGTGCTTTATTATTTGTTATATATTAGGTACGCAGGTATAGAAAAGAGAAACACTAAAAAAAGAAAAAAAAAACTTGTGTGATTTTGGTCTAGAACACAACAAAATCGGCACAAACGCAAGCAATCGGTGCATGTAGAAAAAAAAAGAAGCGCATTTGGATTTAGACATTTTTAATCAGGGATTTCAATCTATTTAAAAAAAAACTATTAAGGCTCTCCCTTCTTTTCTTTCTCTCTAGCACTTTTACATCAGGAACCTCAGATTTTTCTTTTTCTTTCCCATTTCTAATGTGTGTTTTGACGGGGAAGACCTAGTTGGACATACGGGAGTTGAGCGGCGGACAAAAATTGGTGGCGGAAAAAAGAAATGGACAGAAATTTTGCATTTTTATTATTAGTATAGATTATGATGTATTTATTATTGAATTTTTTGAGATATATATATATATATATATATGATCGATGCGACATATATGTGATGTATTATGAAATATTAGACATTCAACAATTTAAGTCACTTCAAGGTTGATGAAGCCTTTGACTCGGCAACAACATTAATATATTATTGGTTTGTTTTTCATATAATTAGCAAACATGTTTGTGCATTGCAACAATGCTGGGAATTGAACTCTACCTATATTCTCGCTATATGCTGAGTTGTTCTAACTCATATGAGCATGGATTCTAAGTTCAGATCACATAAGAGCGAGGGTAATTTGAGAAGTAAAAAAACAGACCCTCAATACAAAAATGCAAGGGCAGTTTAACGAGTAAAAGAAAAATAGGGCCCCCCCAAGGTCATCTTCAGCTGTACTATCTAAATATGTATTTGATAATCAACTATTTTTCCACTATTCAAATTTTGCTCCCAAACAAAAACAAGCTACCCAAACCCTTCTAGTAGAGTATGACAGTTGAGTCCCACATGTTATTCTCTCTCTCTCTGGTGTCTTCTCTATAGATGAGGCTGGTGGAAGAGCGACCACCGTCATGGAGAGTGCGGTTGGGCCATTAATGAGAAACCTGGCAGCCGAGAACATGAGCAAAGGACCGGACTGAGGGGCGGCGCCAGTGTGGAGCAGCGATGGTGGATGGCTATTACGCCAACAAACCTAGGGGACAGGTCTACTAAGTTGTGTGTTGGAGGTTTTTTTTTTTTTGGTCCCAAGTGTCCAAATTAAGGATAGGTAGTATGTTGGATATTCTCTAATACAGTTTGGAGCATAATCTGTATCGTCGACGAATAATGCCAAAATTAAATTAAAAAAGAAATGAATTAGTTAATTTAATAAAAAAAGGAAAAAGGTACTCAGACGTGAGTTTCTCTTACTTATTTATATATGAGTATGGATCATGATTTTGAGTCAGACATGAGATATGTAGAACATGATGGTAGGCTTTCGCATCACTGCTCTGTCATGGTCCTCTCTCAATATAATTCTTGCTCCCGTCCTAGTTAGCTCTGTAATGCTTTCTTCATGTGAGCAGTAGCAAGTCTTCTGGTCCCATTGTACGTGCAGCCCCGACCAGGCCAAGGCCACAATTGGTCACATAAAAAAAAAACACAGACACAGCGCCCGACACCCCTTTTCTCCCTGACACGCGGACCTGCTTCAAACAGGCCCTGTACGGCTGGGCCCACGCACGCCCTCCTAACCATGTGCGGTCGAGAGAGCACAGGCAGCGGCACGCTCCGTGCGGGCCCGGCAACGCAAGCGCCCAGGCGATTTGCCCCCACCAAGGCTGACAAGAGCCCCACGCATTTACCCCCCACGCGGAGACAGGCAGGGCAGGGCGATACGCTTCACTCGGGCCAACGGACGAGCGGCACTGCTCGCTCTGAAATCGACGGAGGGGTGTGTATTTTCAATATACAAAATCGTGCCGCATGTATTTGAACAAAGAGTAAATTGCAATCAACATACAACAACTCTGGCGTATATTAGTCCAACATCTTATAAATTGTCCAATTTAATGCAACAACTATCTACGTCGATGCATATTGGTACAACATCTTCTAATCTCTTTAATTTGATGCAAGAACTTGTTGGTGCATATACGGTCCAAGTATTATAACAACATGTCTTTATATACTCTGAATCACTGTTATTATTAGCAAA
>DXKC01007571.1:0-18161 GCA_031170775.1 Cymbopogon citratus
GCCCACCGCCGCCCAGCCGACTGGAAGATGGGTGGTGGGGTTGGGAAGGAGATGGATAAGGGGCATGTTTGTCTTTTGTCTGTTTTTCTTTTTTTTTTAATTTTTTTCGGGCCGAAAATCAATACCATCTCACGGTACATGAAAGTAGGGGCAGACGGAGGCTTCATTTTTTCAAAACAGGGCCAACCGTGCAAAACGAAAAAAACAGGGGCAAACGAGCAATTAGCCTCTGAAACAGGGGCAACTGAGCAATTGTCCCTTTCTTTTACCCATACCCATCAGGGGTGAATGTGCACGTCATCTTCCCGTTCATACGTACATGCCCTTGTTGCACAGTGCTACATCACCGACAAGGCAGCAGCGTCATCATGCCAGGTCCAGATTCAGGACGGGAGCCCCAGAACAAGCCCTCTACTAAAAGGGTTGTGTCCCGAGCAACTCCAACGATTTTGCAAATGGACTTTGCATTCTTGTTTTTGTAAAAAAGTCTACAAATTTCCTATTTAAAAATGGGATTTGCAATTTTGTTAACTTGGCAAAATCCTGAAATAGATTGGCATATATACAAACTCGCGATGGGCTTGGCATTTCCGTCTCGCGTGCTACTCTCATGCGTGCTCCAACGGTTTTGCATTTTTTGTTTGGTAAAACATGGAGTTTGCCAACTCTCAAATCAATATGGGGAGGAGAAAAAAAGTTGGCAAAATTGACTCGCCAAAATCCAAAAAAGGAAACCCGGCGGCGCGGGAGGGAAGAGCGCGTGTGGGAGTAGCACGTAAGACGGAAATGCCAAGCCTATCGCGAGTTTGCATATATGCCAATCCATCCCAGGATTTTGCCAAGTTAACAAAAATGCAAAGCCCATTTGTCAAACCGTTGGATAGGAGTTTTGCAGACTTTTTTGCAAAAACAAGAATGCCTTTCCTATCCAACGGTTTGGCAAATGGGCTTTGCATTTTTGTTAACTTGGCAAATTTTGGGATGGATTGGCATATATGTAAGCTCGCGATTGGCTTGGCATTCCAACCCGCGTGCTACTCCCACATGCGCTCTTCCCTCCCGCGCCGCCGGGTTTCCTTTTTTGGATTTTGGCGAGTCAATTTTGCCCAACCATTGGAGATAACTTTTTTTTTCTCCTCCCCATATTGATTTGAGAGTTGGCAAACTCCGTGTTTTGCCAAACAAAAAATGCAAAACCGTTGAACAAACTCCACAGCGTCCAAGTCATCATCCACTAACACATCCAACTAACACATTCCATTATATTTCATTCAAGACATTTCACATTAACAAACCACATCATTTACAAACATATATTTAGTTCTCCATATCAAAATGCTAAAAATCATCCACTAATATATATTATAATACTTATTCAATCATATTAGTAAATATAAGTAGTATAATTTTCACCGGCGATTCCCGCAACAACGTGCAGGGTATTCTCCTAGTTATATATCATGCTTCGAACCATTAATTTCTGACGTAAGACTATATAACAATCCCCTATCACACAACAAACCGAAAGGTCTATCTAAAACTAAGCGCTATGGCTAGTTGAAACAAATGCGTAATTAAGCTAACTCGTCTAGCCATGACTTTACCCCTCTATCTAATTTCATAGGCACCTTACAAAGATCCTACAGAACATAATAATTAACTAAGGTTCTAATTAAGCTAGCGAAAGCTCACCCACAGTAGTTTACAAGATTACAAACCTAGGCAGAGCTAGCATTCAATCAAGCATACGATCGAGAGCTCCTACACATACTCCCTCCGTTCCGTGTTATTTTGGGTTTTCATGCCATAAGTTTGACTCGATTTCTAGACAACGTGTGCAACATTTATATCTCCAAATAAATTTCTTAAAAAACTAGATTCAAAGATCTTTCTGATGATACTAATTATGTAGCATAAATACTAATATTTTTTAATATATATTTAGTCAATGAGATTTCTCGGGAAGCGAGAACAACACGTATTTTGTGACGGAGGGAGTACTAATGAACAAGGTAGACGCTCCGAGCTAGCTACACTAGGAAGTACTGGACACAAGTATAACTACTTGAGGTACACAAGCACAAGAGAGCAACATCACTAGCACAATATATAGCAACAAATAAAAGCTAATTGTTTAAGGAGTGCGAACCAAACAGGTGACAATCGATTACACGGTGATTTTTCTTTTTTAGGTTCAGTGGTCTACCAACTATCTACTTCCTATATATTGAGACAAGTCCCAAAGATGTATAAGTATGTAGCTACACATCGAGCCTACAAGCTTGTGATCACCAATCAAGATGAGATCCAATATGAGCACTAGCTCTTTGACCCCACTAGACCACTTGGATTATTCACACCTCCTATTAGAGTTGCTTTCTTCACTAATCTCCATTGTGGATGAGTACAAAAGCCACATACTACAATCTTTCTTCAGAGTTAGGCACTATTTTCTTGTGATCTTCGATGGAGCAAATTTCCACCAAGCCATCTAGGAGGTGGGAACCTCTAAGAGTAACAAATCCAGATGCCTATGCTAACTAACCCGAAGTGCCACTAGATGTTGTCTCTCTCTCCAGCAAATGCACTGGATCACTCTAATCTCACCATAAATCACAATCTCAACTTTGCATAAATATGTGAGGGGGTGTAGCCCTTTTTTTTTTTTTGCCTTTGACACCAAGTCCAAACTAATCAAGTCCAACTATATAAAATCCATTTGCATACATGTTCACCACATACCTAACAAACTCCATCTAGGCAAATATGTACGTCATCTTGAAGTCTTCACAAAGTTTTTTATAAAACAAATTTGGATCTTTTTTGAGTTCAAGCAAAACCTACAAATTCTTACTTCAATATATATAGAAGTGAAAATTTATCATTCTATAACTAATTTATTTTCTCTTCATGCCCCTTGATCAATTTTTTCGCCAAATATTAGCTAAACCCAACACTTTGATGGGTCGAAACAAGCGAATCTCTCTCGGTCCAATCCAAAGTTTTCAAAAATTATGAGATTCAACCATTTAGATTAGGTTCGAAGTTTTTGGCCATTTAAACCCAAGACTTTGGTTTATGAGAAATCACGATGCAGGGGAGTTTCAAAACTCCATCTATCCTCTCGCTCCCTTTCTGTGATTGCAATTCTTTTTATAGGAGTGACATATTCCTAGAGAGGTCGTGGCATTTAGCACGCCTTCTGCGAAGTTTACCGTCCTTCTTACCTTGTTGATCCGCATATACTCCCTCCGTACTGGAATATAGTGCATCCTAGTCTTTGGGTGTGTCTTCAAATATAATACATTTGAGGAATAACAAGATAATATTTCTTTTGATAAGGATAATATTTGGAAAACTAATTGAGTGCTTCCTAAAAACACTTAGATTGCACACTTCAATCAAGCGCAATAGGATCAGGTTTCAATAAATTAGGAAGTTAAGTGAGAGGTACCTACATCTATTGTCCTTTCTTATTTTTTCCGAGAACGATAAAAATGCACTATATTTCACAACAGAGTGAGTATACCTACAGTCCTATACAGTATAATCGAGAGGCTTAGCTGGTAATGGCCAATGTGCGCTCTAGGCCAGGACGATAGGATCATGCATCTCGATCGGATATGCTGCCATTTGGGCAGCAAGGTAATTGCCATTTGCCGGAGGTGCCGCGCGCGGAAGGCCAACGATGCAGTCAATTACAAAAAAAAAAAAAACTAAAAAGGATTAATTTCCCTGGCAAACACGCTAGCAGCAAACCGAATAGCATCGGGGAAAAACGGCAAAGGTGGGCAGCTAGCAGCCGGGTACTGCACCAGGAACGTACGTATGCATCGACGAAGTCCAGAGTCAAGACAAGAAATTAGCAAAGGTAATACTGATTGGAGAGGCTGTTACATCGAGCGATCGATAACTAATTAAGTTATTATACTACTACGGACGTATTAAAAAAAAATCCCGGGTGCGCGTCATACCGTCGTGTAAGGCGGAGTGCCCAGATCGATATGATCGATCGATCGGCTTCATTGTTAACGGGATACACTAATATAATCACATTGTTGGCATTTGTCAGGTTGTGGCTTGTCGCCTGATCGAGCGGACGACGTACGGCGGCGGCAGCTGGATCGTATATGCGCGTAGTACTAGTATAACCGTGAGGAAACGAAGGAGTAGTCCAACCGCAGCGCGCTGTGGTATCATTTGCATTGCAGTTGCTAGGTCACAGCGGCGAAGCAGAGAGAGCGAGCAAGGGTCGAGGTCGAGGCATGGCCGGAAGGTGGAGGCACGACGACAACCCGTTCGAGGAGGGCGACGGATCAGACGTCGTCAACCCCTTCTCGGTATGTAATTTAACTTCACGCACGCAGCATGCTCGATCTCTATATCCAGCTTTCGCTCTCGGAGATCGTCCTGTTCGACCCCTCCCCTATTGTTAGCAACCACTCAGGCCCAGTCCAATACTCCACCAAAGGTTCGGACGTTCATGCGCTCATGGCCTACTTAGAAGGCAAGAGGCCCAATTCCTCCAAAAAGCCCGGACTGATGGGAGAGGATGCTCTCCTTTATAAGGTGGTCATGGCCCACTAGTCTTGGCAAGGTGGTACTAAACCTGAGGTGCTTGACACTATCTAAGCTCTCTCGTGAGCGGGCGATGATTATTGCTACTCCCTCCGCTCTAAATTATAAGTCGGGTTGACTTTTCTATTTATCTATTTTTCTATATATCTAATCATGCATATTATTTATCTAGAATGGAGGGAGTAGTTTATTTTCTTCCTGCAGTATAAAGTTTTGGTTTAGAGTCCCCAAGTTGAAAATTGCTCAAAATGTCATTAGGTATCCTAGAGAGAATTAACTAGACGACAATCAAGCTGAGCTGAAATACAAGCCATATGCCTGATCTCGAAAAAAAAAATCAAGCTAAGCTTTGATATTTGGAATCTTTGGTTCCAAGAGTTCAACAGTGATTTTGCAAGCTTACATAGAGGACAACGTTTTGATAGTTGAGTCTTGGGCTTTTCTATTTCGATGTTCAATGGCTTGGGAAATTCGATCAAGTTTACAGTTATAGGTGTTGCTTTTATGGGATTTGATGGGAGAGATCAAGTTAATTAGCACCTATACTCTCTCCGCTCCATTACATACCGCTTTAGTTTTTATTCTAAAATCAAATTTCATCTAACTTTAATCAAGTTTTTAGAGATGTATATTAACACCCACCAGTTCAAATAGATCCACCACCAAGACACGTTCCATAGAGAAATATATTAACATTTAGGTTTTTTCATTGTTGTTGTGGTTGTTTCACACTTATGGGTTTTATATTGCTCTGTTGTATTTGTCCAGTCTAAGTTTCCCTTCTTTTTGATATATAATTGATGAGTCTTTTTTAATTAAAAATGATTGTTTAATTGTTTAATTAAACTAATTTCATGTTATAAATATTGTGCATTTTCTATAAACTTATTTATAGTTAGAGAAATGTAACTTAGAATGAATGGAGCACGAGAATTGTTACCTGACAAAAATACATAGGTCCAAATGTTGGTGAACTATATATCCAAAGAAAAATCTAAAATGCAACAGAGAAGGCAACTTGCATTGCAGCCGTTCCATTGAAAGTGTTTTTTTACTTCAAACTTCTTGTTGACAATTCATCTTATTCAAAAATTTTGCACAAATATTATTTATTGTTATGACTTAATTTATTATTAGAGATATTTTAATAATAATTTATTTATTTTATTATTTGATAAATTTTTTAAATAAGATGAATGGTCAAATAAGATTAAAAATACTGAAAATAAAAAATAACACTTTCAGTTGGACTGATGGATTATGTGGCTAAAACTAAAGTTGCTTGCTCACCTTGTTGTCTATGAGCATATTAGATTTTGTTTTTTATAAGGTCGTATTGCTCTTTGTATTTACTTATTATTATTAGTTTTGTTTTTTATGCTACAATAAGTAGTCCTCAACGACATGCCTTTGTTCTAAAAAAACATTTCATCTTTTTTGAGAAATAGGATGATCTGATTTTTCTTTAATTTCTTTCTATAATAATCTATATATGACTTTTATTTTCAGAAGATTCAATATCATTTCATTTATTTTTTATTACAATGTACGTTATTTTTTAGGGAAATTCTTTAATTACTTTTTTGAGAGGTGCTCTAATTTCTTTTAGTTTTTTTGAGAATCTGTAATTTCTTTTAGATAGACGACGGGGAGCATGGGCTCGTTACATTTTAGGCCCAAGCGAACAAACGGGCTTGAGTTCTACTAGGCTTGAGTCAAGCCAGCCTTCGGCCCAGCAGCCTGCTCGTCATGTTCCAGTCCGGCGGGCGGCGGCTGCTCCGGTCTCCGGCGCACCGCGCGCACGGCGGCGACACCGAAACTGCGGTGCATAGTCACTGGGTAGTTATTAGCCCACCCATCCGAGACGCTGCCTTCGCGGTTCTCCCTCCGCACGATGGTGCGGGCGGCACAGCAGCGGCGCGGGCTCTGGAGGATGGCCGGCTATGTCTACGGCGCGCGCCGCCGCAACAGTCGTGACCTCTCGCCGCGCCGGAGGTACTTCGTTTGTGGGATTCGGTATTCGTTAGAAGAATCTCGTCATGTGTCCACTATGCTTTCCTCTCCTGGTCGGATTGGGTCTTGTCTTTTGGCTGTAGTAGGAGTATACCTAATTACTGAACATTGCACGGAGTAGCAAAATGCCCATTAACAAATTGCGCGATTATCTTAGCTGATACCCATATGTTTTCCACGCTGTGGTTTGTTCCATCGTATGATTCTTTAGCCCATTTATATCATTATATCATTGATTGATGTATCAACTTATTAGACTTGCAATACAAAACATATCACATAAATCAATCAAACACTTGACAGAATGGCACATCAAACTGTACTTCTACATTTCGTTCTCATCCGTGCTATGTCTTGGCAAAAGAGAAGATGAAAATATGTTGTGAATAGCACATAGGCATGCACACACTTGCCAAGCTCTGAATCAAATTTGAAAAGTTATTATGGAACCAAAATTATTTATGTCTGTTTCATTATCTTTGCTTTGGCTCATCATTACTGTACTGTCTAAGGATCATATCTTTTTGCTCATGTAGCATCCACGCCCAACTCCGCTCCCTCCTGAACCAGTTGGTTTCTACAATGACATTGGTGCATCTGTAGATATTCCACTTGATACAAAAAAGGTAGTTTGGCTGCTTGAATTGCTTGGTTAACTATCATTTATTTACTACTGTTTTAGCCTTTTCATTGATTCTGTATTACCTTTCAATCATTATGCAAAGGTTCAAACTTACACATGTATGTCCACCTGATGTTTGGTTCCATGTTTCCACTGTAATCTAACAAATAAGTTTGCTATCTCTCTTTTGATTGAACCTGTGGTTGATTCTTACATGTGTCCTAAGAAGTCACTGATATGTCGTGGTATTGCAGGGGGAAAAACTACCATGCAAACGTCTATACTCTGTAGCAATGTGATAGAAAACTCCATAATATTCTAAATAATTCTATTTGGCAAGCATTCATAAAACAACCAACTATTTGGAAGGCTGATAAAAAGGCTAGAAGTTAGGTTCAGAGTAAAGAGGAGGAACTAGAGACTAGTTTACATTTTCCCTTAGCAGTTTCTCTATGTTTATTTCTTTAAATATCAGTATCAGATCCTTTTATGAGTTTGTCCACACAATCCAGGACCTCAAGAAAAAGGAAAGGGAACTTATGGCTAAAGAGGCTGAGCTAAACAGGAGGGAACAGGTATATACTCGTTAAAAATTGTGTCTATGATTAGCCATTTACTGTTATTGTTTTATCAAGTATGCAACTAACTTTACAAAGTTGTTGAACGTTGGCCTTTATTCTCATCATCATATTGTATAACTTTATTCTCCTTTCTTTAGGAAATAAAAAGAAGGGAAGAAGCTCTTGCGAGAGGTAAGCTTAATTTTATTTTGTGCTTGTACCATTTTTCTTCAGAAATGTCTCATATATTTAAATTATCACCCCTCTTTTACATGCAGCTGGAGTTATAATAGAGCCCAAAAACTGGCCACCTTTCTTCCCAATCATTCATGTTGACATTTCAAATGATATACCCGTGCACTTGCAGCGAGTACAGTATGTTTCTTTTGCATCACTCTTAGGTATGAAACTAAGGAAATGTTCCAATTAATGAAAAAACTGTCCTCTTTAACGATTACTGGCTTTCAAAGTATTGTGACTAATACTTTTTGCAATTTTTTTCATGCAGGGTTGGTCATATGCCTCTTCTGGAACATTTTATGTGTGACTGCTGCTTGGGTTACAGGGCATGGTATGTTCATAAAATTTCTTATTTTATTTTTGTGTGCTTCTAATAATCATATTATTTAAAATTTTATTTCTGCTATTTAGTTAGTATCAATGTTCTTCCATGCAGATCCTAGGATCTGGTTTCTGGCAGTCATATACTTCATTACTGGATGCCCAGGCGCCTACTTTTTATGGTACCGACCTCTTTATCGTGCCATGAGGTACTATATTCGTACTGAGCATCCAAAACTATTTTACAAAGTTTCTGTATGAAGTACAGTATTTAAACCATAACATTCACCTGATATTGTAATGCTTTCACCAGGAAGGATAGTGCGTTCAGCTATGGATGGTTCTTCCTATTCTACTTCGTAAGACTTCTGTTAATTTGTATGGTATAACTGTTGTTCCATGGAGTAGAAAATGTGCTCATAACTTGGTATTGTCTCTGCAGTTTCACATTGCCTTCTGCATATACGCTGCTGTTTCTCCGCCATTCTTTTATGTGGGAAGATCATTGGCGTAAGTCTTTTGATAGCATAAGCTCGTTTCACATATACAATCAAGTTTACATGTTATTTTTACAAATAAATGTTTCTATGAAGTAATTATTTTAAAATTGGGGCTTCTTGTAGAATATGTTGAATATAAGTAAATGTTGCGTTGTTGTATCCAGTTTTATAACTCAGTGTGATAAGCTTTCTCGTGTGCATTATCTTGCCATTCGAACTATAATTTGCTTCATTTGTCTTATCTTATTATTTGCAGTGGAATTTTTCAATCGATCAGTGAGATAGGCGAGAATGCTGGTGTTGGGGTGAGTTGATACTATGTCAATATATGTGCCCATGGAAATACGAGGAATTAGAAACGATGAGTCGTCTTGCCTTGAATCAAATCTAATCAAACCATTACCACTCTAGTTCCCTCTGTCAATATTTCTACGGTCACTAGTGTAACAAAATATCAAGCTTGTTTTACTACTGATAAAATGGCTTGAGCAGAACTAGTTAGCTACTCCTACAAGTTACTGCTGGAACCTGAACGGTTTGAATGATTTTGTGAATGCTTTTCATGTCACATGTTCTTCAGACTGGGGCTAGGTGGAGGGAGCGATTAGGGGATAACTTTTGTGGCAACCATTTCCATGAGTCTTATACCACACCTTTTGTTGCTTAACAAGTACTTTTGCTTTCAGATAATGTACTTCATGGGCTTCGCGATGTTTGTGCTGGAGGCACTGCTGAGCATCTGGGTTTTCCAGGTAGGAATATACATCATAGGTATACTTAATGCTTGAAAATGTTCCTCCGACAAGTAAAACTGATGGTTTTTATTCTGCAAACGTTTGTTTCTATGCAGAGAGTGTACTGGTTCTTCCGTGGGAAAGGTAGTGAGGCGCAGATGAGGCCTGACGCCGGGTCTCGTGCGCCACCATTCTGATGCCTTCTCCCCTAGTAGTTCCCAACCAGGAGAGTATATGAAGCTTATGTGAATTAAGTTTGGTGGTGTGACCGAGTGAAGGTTGGTGATTTACGTTTGTTGGAGGAAGCAGTGTCGAGGTGCACGCGCTACTTGTCAGTTGCAGGCTTGCAGCTGCTGCCATTTTTGCTTTTCTTATCTGATGATGAAAACGATACTGACTGAAATCCCCCGAAAGGCGAAACAGAGAAAATGGAAGACAGCCTGCATGTGGCCCCCGGTTGATTGACAATCGACATTTGTCCTTTTGGCAAAGCACGATAGCATACTGCTTTGCTTGTGCTACTTTTTTATTATCTTGTATATTCTTTTGTGATTATGAACTCACATAGCATTTTTTTTCTTGATCAAATCAATGCTGTAATCTGGTGAGTTTTACACATTGCAAATATGTCATGTACTCATGTTTCATGTGTGAGCCGAAAGGTTTTGTTTCCTCCGTGGCACGGCGTACATCGGGACGGTTACATGTACGTAACTTTGACCGTCACCGAAGGCCGCGGGAGGAGAGCAGGTAGGAAGGAGTAGGATATGGCGACACGGTCGCTGTCCGGATGGCGTGGCTGGGGCGGCAAAGCCAAAGGTCCACCGGTGCCTCCTCCATTCGTTGCAGCAACGGCTGATGATGCTTTTGACGGCGAAAACTAAAGGGAAAAGCTGACAAATCCACGCGGAGTCCGCTAAATTTTTTCGTCACCCCGGCTGCCCGTTCTAGACGCCATGGACGATTCGGCGGCGGCGGGCTGCTTCTAGTCCATCGGGGTTTTCTACGCGTTGGCCGTTCGGTGGTAGTACACCAGGACCAGCAGCCGAGGTCTAATTGGGCTGCTGCTGCTGCTGCTTCTTGAGCTGCCCTGTCCCGAGTGCCCCTGTTGCCTGGTCCTCCTCTCTTTCTCTCTCCTGTGCTGACCTCGGAGCGGAGCGGAGGAGAGCAAGGAAGCGCCAGCCAGGAGGAACGAGGAAGGATCCATGGCGGGGAGATCGAGGTACGACAACCCCTTCGAGGAGGGCGGCGCCGACGAGGTCAACCCTTTCGCGGTAAGCCGTTAGCCTGCGCCGGCCCAGCTCGCGCCGGCGCTGAGCTGAGCTCCGTCCGGCTCTTTCTCCCCCTGCCTTATTGATTGCTTCTGCGTATCTCCTCGTTTGCTCCGTCCGGAGTTGCTCTGTTGCTAGTTGCTGATTCTGCAGCTGAGCTTGACTGCTCCCGTGATCAAACTTTGTGCCAAGTTCAGTTGCAACAAAAAGAGGAAAGGCAGAGAACAGTAGAGAAAGACAAGAGATAAGATATCTGCTTATTTGCTTTGCAGAGAATAGCGATCACTGACTCTGTATCTATCTATGCAATTGAATTGAGTAGTGTTGGAACTCCTGCACAAACATGATCATTCAGGGTATCTTAGCTAAATCACCGGCCAAAAGGAGACGGATGAGTTTTTATCGTATCAATTTTTTTTTCTCGAACTGTATGCACCAACCTGATGAGGGAAAAGTGGGTAACACTCAGATGCCAGTGAGTTGTGATCGGTTACTTTATTAAAATCAAATTTATTCTCAAACTTCCTAGTGAAAGATTCGAGGAAAATCCTGTTACAGGCTTACTGTTGGTAGTAATAGGTTAAACCATATACTGATATAGCCCCCCCTTCGCCTTCTTAGTTGCTTGCAAGCTCTGTTCCTTGTGCTTAGAGTGCATACTATGTATGCTCAAGTCATCAAGTCTTATTAAAGTTCCCTGCAAAACATTCAGCACTGTTCCTTGTGTAATGAGCCGATGACCATGAAATTTGCTTGAGTTTTATACTATACTCCCTCTGTCCCTAAATAAGTGTCGTTCGCTTCCCGAGAAACAATTGCCGGCAACTTTTATAAATAATAAATATCATCAATTAGTATCATAATTAATATCATTGTAAAGATCTTTGAATCTAGTTTTTTAATAAATTTATTTGAAGATACAAATGTTGCATGCATTTTCTACAAATTGAGTCAAACTTGTGGCACACATCCGACGGCGACATTTAAAAAGGGATAGAGGGAGTATATGCCCAAGCACTTATTAACTTTCCAACTTTTTTATAAAAAAAATCCACGTTAGAGGAATACTTGTGTGCTGCTGATGACAACGAAATTTAAAAGAAAGGAAGAAAGGTTGCTAACAAATTCTCGAGTATGGGAAAATATTCTGTGCCATAAATAAGCTGTTCATTTTCTTTCAGTAGTGTGTTCAGGAATAACAGGAGAGTAATTCACTCGTGCTGCTCTGTTCTCCAGGACCAAGCTAAAAGAGGAGGATCAACTGCTCAGTCAAGCTACTCCGGTGGCGCGTTCTACACGACGGTTAGTCTGCAATGCACGGAAGGTTACAGAGACAATAAAATAAAATAAAATGCTTTAGCTGGATGATCATGCCAATACGACATTGTGT
Organism: Cymbopogon citratus; assembly: GCA_031170775.1. NCBI lineage: Eukaryota > Viridiplantae > Streptophyta > Magnoliopsida > Poales > Poaceae > Cymbopogon > Cymbopogon citratus. The sequence continues at coordinate 12,230 of DXKC01007571.1, forward strand.
TCGCGCAGCAATCACAGCGCCCTGCTCCTCCTAGCACACGCCTTTCGCCTCTTCCTCCTGAACCTGCTGACTTCTACAATGACTTCGCTACCCCAGTGGATATCCCCATGGACACAAACAAGGTAGTTGCGATTATTCATGCTACTTGATGGATGTAATTGACGTACTTCTAGTAACACGGTAATTCATCTTGCTTGGTTGTTCATGCACATAGGACATGAAGACAAGGGAGAAGGAGCTTCTGGCCAAGGAGGCCGAGTTGAACAGGCGTGAGAAGGTAACTGGATCCAATACAGAGACTGCAAACTGGAATGCTGTTCTTGATGGTTTTATGAAAATGATATTTGGCCTGACATACTCTGGTGCAAATTTTTAGTAGAAATTACTACGCCTTGTATTACCCCTGCTTGTTGATTTCTTTGTTAAAACATAGCTCTGCTTCATGTAGGAAATAAAAAGGCGAGAAGATGCTGCAGCACGAGGTGGAGTTTCAGAGTTCATCATCTGACGTTCCTTTGCTATTTTTTTTGACATCGTTCGCAAAGACCTTTCCTTGATACTAATAGCATCGTTATCCATATTCTCTTACAGCTGGAATTGTACTGGAAGAGAAAAATTGGCCACCATTTTTTCCCATCATTCATAATGATATTGGCAACGAGATACCTGTTCATCTGCAAAGAACAATGTATGTCGCATTTGCGTCACTCTTAGGTACGTTTTCTTTTGTCCTTTATCTGACATGCCATTCTTAGTACTTACCTGTGCTTCATGTTGTCTCCGCACAATAACGTGTATCCTGATATATGTCTGGCAGGGTTGGTCTTGTGCCTGTTTTGGAACATAATCTGTGTTACTGCTGCCTGGGCAAAAGGGTCAGGTATGCCGATAAAAACATTGCTCTATCTACTTATATTGATGCAGAGGCGAGGGTAATTTAATTCATTTTGTAAAAAAAAAAATATGTGCCATTTTGTTCCTTGATGCAGGTCCTAAGATATGGTTTCTTGCAATCATATACTTCATTCTTGGATGCCCCGGTGCCTTCTACCTTTGGTACCGGCCACTATATCGTGCAATGAAGTAAATGCAATATTATCCATAAGTTGTTTCCTCCCCACAAATAACATTTCATTCTATGCGGTTAAACTTTAAACTTTGAAGACATATTAAGCATCACATAGCCTCATACTGTTTCTGTCTATAACACATGTGTACAGGAATGAGAGCGCTCTTAAATATGGATGGTTTTTCCTCTTCTACTTGGTGAGCATCCAGTAACATTGCTGTATTAGAATGTGTTACCAATAAGCCTATGCATCTCACATGCTCATGATACACAGGTTCATATCGCCTTCTGCGTGTATGCAGCTGTTTCTCCTTCAATTCTCTTTGTGGGAAAATCGTTAACGTAAGTTATACATTTTTTTTTACACTTTTTTTGCCATTGTTTCGACATCTTTGTTTCATGAAAACTCCTGAATCTGAATTGTAATGTAATTTTCTTCCACCTGTCTGCTTGTCGTGCAGCGGGATTTTTCCAGCTATCAGCTTGATAGGCGACAGCGTCATTGTTGGGGTGAGTGAATTTAATGCTATTGCAGCCTGAATCCAGTAAACCAGAATTCCACAGAATAGTACCTATATTTTCTCAATGACAGATGATACATACATTAAAAACAAAATCTTGTCTCGCATGACATGTTTTCTGGACACAGCAATAAATCCATTGGATGTTAAACTATTTTGACCTTCAGATCTTCTACTTCATTGGCTTTGGATTATTCTGCCTGGAGTCTTTGTTAAGCATGTGGGTCATTCAGGTAAGTTACAGCCTACTGCTTTCCTATTCATCTCTTGATACCTTCAATTGGCTCTGAACTGTAAGCATTGCACCCTGCAGCGTGTTTACCTGTACTTCCGAGGAAGCGGGAAAGAAGCAGAGATGAGGCGGGAAGCAGCACGCGGTGCAGCGAGGGCAGCATTTTGATGAAACCGTAAATATAGATAAGCACGACATGTATACTGTTCATACTTTGGAGTGTTTCTGGATCAACAGACATATGTAGAGTAGGGTTGGTGTACAGTAAATCTTCAGAATTTTTCTTACCAGTGTTTTGAGCCCTTCAGATTGATCAATCATGTCAATATGACAGTATTAGTATGGGATAAATACACATGGACGGATGAACCTAGACTATTTGTTCCATATGTGCAGTTTTGTATTCCATTCAAGATATTTAGGGAAAAAAATGCGTAAATACACTTACATGTCAAGGGGTTCTACTCATACCCACTAGGAAAGAGCTTTCGTTTTTTCCCCCCTAATACCAGCACATAAAAGTTATTTACAAAATAAAATAACAATAAGTGTTCTCTAAACCAGACACACAACAATGGCCGTTCGTCACCGGGTGGTCGGCTCGTCCAATGTAACGGTCTGTTGGTCAGATTCAATGGCTGTACAGACTGCATCGCCTAACAGCCATCCAGCGGCATTGTGATTTGTATATGACATGCCCAATCTGAAAGAGATTTGGCCGGTATTCTTAGGGGAAGAAATGAGATTGACCTGGGACCTTCTTGGCGAGTTCCTTCCATGATTCTTCAATTCAGTTTGCCAGCTTTCTGTTACTTCGCCAACCTCTGCAGAACATCCTCCTCAATGGCTGGAAGCAGGGTACACTCGTTACTGTACTTGTTAACGCAAGACACTGAACTGAAGCTCTCCTCAAACTAACACGGTGATGTGGACGTGAATATGTGATCTCGGTACAAGACAATACATCGGCCAGTCTGAATGATAGCATCCCTCAACTGCCTTTCAGCATCTCTGCAAGAGCCACTTGACCATATCTCTGCAAAATCATACGACACCGACCAACTTAATCTTAAACAAATTCTCTCTTAATTGCATTAGCTCGCACAAAACACATGCGTGCATCTTGCTTCATTTTGTTTGGGGAGTACTGTATACTCGCTCAGGCACAGCGAAACGGGAAATTCTGACTCGTCCAATCTTGAAAAAGAACGGCCAATGCAATGAACGGGTACGTGAGTTGGGGCATACTAGTGTGTTTTCGATTCAGACAAGTGAGTAAAAAACCTGAAACAGATCGCGGGAAGTCGCTAGGGATCATCTAGCGACGCCGCTACCACCGCCGTCCTCGGCTTCAGGTCTCATCCTCGCCACCACTGGAATCCCCGTGCGGACGCAGCGCAAGGAGTGCGGCGGCGTGACGTGACGACGGGGCTCTCTTTGGCTCCTTCCCCATGTGCGTTGGCAGCATCGTGGACACACACGCGGCGCCGTCCATCCACAAATAGCCTTATGATCTGCTTCGTCATCCGGCGAGCATAGGCGTGGGCGTTGAAGATTGCTCTTCGTTACTGCTCTGATCAGCTGTAGCGCGCTGCGGTTGAGACTGAACTGAACTACAGTATCTTTTGAGTGAGAGTGCCAGTGCTGACTGCTGGGGGGGGGGGGGGGGGGGGGGGCCAAATAAAACCAATTTAAAAAAAAAAAAAAAAAAAAAAAAGCTGGACAACATATTCTGGGCGATGGCAAAGAGTTTTCCTCGGCTAATCCACTGCTAGTGATCCATTAGAAGTAACACAGGATGGTTACCAGTATATAAAAAAGTTGTAAGATTAAAAGTGTGCAGGATTTTACACGAAGGAGTCCCTTATAGAGTCATAGTATGTGAATTCAGCACCGGAGCTCAAGGAGGAAGAACCCTGATGCAACCGATTGACGAAAAAATAAAGCTAGAGAACATATTCTGGGCGATGGCAAGAGCACTGCATAATAATTAGGGATTAGACTACGCGATGTGGTGGTTTACAAAATAAAATACTCGCCGGGCCACAAGACAATAAGGCTGCACAGGAAATTATCTAACTTTGGTACATAATTCAGTTTGAATAGTACTTGGATCTGATAATCATCTGGCCTGACGCCCATTACAATCCTGCTCCTTAGCCCTTATTCGCACAGCAGATCAGAGGATTGCTCCCAATTTATGCTGCAAAAGAAAACGACTAACCTTAAATTCTTCCAAACCTTTTGGCGTGGTGATTGATCTTCCAAGGAGCGTGGAATGAAATCTAACAAGTGCCGTACATACATATAGGAAGGAAAAGGAAGATGATACAGGCGACCGTGGAACCAAATGCAACTAGAAACTTCTGGGTTTTAGTTGCAGTCCTGGAACTGGAACAGTGTTGCCCTGTATTATCACCGCAGATGAGAGGATTCCCGTCAATGCTGCAAGAGAACCATGAGCAGAAAAAAAATCTTAATTAAATCTGAAACTTTTTGAAAATCTCAGATAGGAACAGGCAGATTACCGCCTTACTAGAGTGTCCCTGCAAACGACCTCGGTATGGGTCCGCTCAAGTTATTGGAGGACAAGTCTCTGGAAGACAAGAGTGCATGCAAGCACACCGAGTACAAATTAATCAAACCAATAAAAAGCTGAAGCTGCCTAAAGAACGCAGCAAGATAGAATTGGCGATGCAACAGCGCTCACTCACAAGTACCCAAGGCTTTCAAGTTGGAACACAGAGGAAGGGATTTCACCATGCAAATGGTTCATGGAGAGATCGAGCTTCTTGAGCCCTCTAAGCTTGCCAATCTCTTCAGGGATTGTCCCAGTTATGTTGTTGTCCGACAGCACACTGTGGCACAGATGGATAAAATTGAAAGCTTTATAGCCCTGACGGTCACAGTCAGAATGGGAAAAGGAACACAACTGGAGGCTACTACCATCTACCGTATCCATGAGAACTGATATATAGGAACACAATACTCACAAAGACTCGAGATTGCTCAAGTTTCCTGTGCTTGGTGAGAGGCGCCCTGAGAGAGTCCGGCTTGGAATTTCCCTGCCAAAGATTAAAAGGGACCACATAATTAAAGAAAAGCCATACATGGGGAATAGCTTACTTCACTGATGGTCAAATTTAAGTGATACCAAGCTGGGAACAAACTGAGAGGAAACTAAAGGGTGCAACACAGCTCGCTTACACTCTGATGACACGATTGTCATCTGAGCAGACGACAAATGTATAGGTGCAGGGATTCACTTGCCGAGGATTCCAGTCCGTGAGCACTGCCTGCTGGGGATCGAGGAGCATCCTTATCGACTCCAGAGCTAGCACTGGATTACCCAATATCAAAGAAGTCAGTGCACTCCCATGTAACAGCAAGTCAAACAGAAACATTCATTACTAGAAAACTACGGGTCAACAGAGAATACGGCAGGATTCCTAAAAAAAAAAAAAAAAAAAAAAACAGAGACTACGGCAGACTGGCAGAGGAGTGGAGGACCTTCGTAGTCTACATCCGGGGTATCGTAGTCTACATCCGGGCTAGTAGAGAGAGGGTCGCATGACGACGAAGCGATGAGCAGCAGGAGGAACAGCGGTAGGGAGGTACAAGACACCACCATTGGCAAAGGCAGACAAGTCCGCACTCTGCAGCGTACCCAGGGAGTCACGGGGAAGGGCTTCCTTGTGCGTGTGATATAGAGTATGGCTACGGGGCCTTTGGTCGTCTCGAACCGTTCAATAGCTAGTTTTTTTTTAAGACCGGGGATATAGCCCGTCGCGCGTCGACCACCATCGACAACCACAAGAAGGTCCGGCTCACCGATACTGATCCATCGAAGACGGTCCTCATTGGCACCAATCTCGACCCCAAACAGGAAGACGCGCTCGTCAAGTTCCTCCGGGACCACGTGAGCATATTTGTATGGAAACCTTCAGATATGCCAGGTGTTTTCAGGAAGTTTGTCGAGCACTTCCTAGATGTTTCGAAGACCCCCAAGCCTATCAAGCAGAAGCTTCGCCGTTTCGCTCGAGATCAAAAGGAGGTGATTAGGGTAGAAGTAACCAAGCTCCTAGCAGCTGGTTTTATCAAAGAGGTGTA
>DXKC01007573.1:0-19944 GCA_031170775.1 Cymbopogon citratus
CGTGCCTGAACCGTGATTAGGGGCTCATGTTGGGTTTCAACTCTAGCCTACCCCAACTTGCTTGGGACTAAAGGCTTAGTTGTTGTTGTTGTTGTTGATGATGGGTTCCATCTCTATCTCACCCTAACTTTCTTGGGATTCAAAGGCTTTGTCGTTGTTCATTTTTGTATTCAATTTATTTAATGTGTTTATGATACGGTTTTATAAATTTCAACTATGTGTGGCTCTGCAGGTTCTTGCTTATACTACAGAGGACAAAAGGGAATTTCCACTTGATGGTGAGGTATCACTGGACACCATTAAGGTTGTTGCCTAAATATGCCCAGATAATGTGCAACTTGTTTAGGATATCTGTTCAAGAAAACTTCAACTCACATCTTTAATTTTCTGGCCCATGCACAGAAATTTGCTCAAGATTTCTTGGAGGACAAGCTCTACATATCTGGAAGAGTACCTGAATCTGTGAGTCTTTAGAATTACCTGATATCCAATTTCTTCATTCGTTGTACTCCATTGAAACATCCAGCATTGTGTTCCCATACAGAATGATGAGGATGTCAAAATTGTTGTCGGCAATAACATAGATCAAATTGTTTTGGATGAATCAAAAGATGTCCTTCTGGTGGTATGGTCTTGGTAGCTATTTGAGAAAATGCAATGGTACTTCTTTTGTGCCCATTGTGACATGTTTCAAATGCAGATATACCATCCTATGTATCAACCCGATCTACCCATGAAGACTACCAACAACCTAGCCAAGCTTCTATGTGGTATCGACTCCCTTCTGATAGCCAAAATGAATGGTGCTACTAACTGGCATCCACGTGCCAAGGTCTGTATTCTGTTTACCGCCAGGTTCCTTTAAAATTAGTATTTTTTTTCCCTTTTTTGGGGTGGTGAAACACATTAAATAGCACTAACATAACCCTACCTCTATGAGTACCTTCGAGAGACTAGGCCAATATTTTTTTCCATTGATCTTTCTTTTGGTGAAACACATACACATGCAGACAATCACATACACGCATGCTATTAGAGGAGTCAAGGGCCTATTGGGCCAAGAAGGCCCATTAGTGGGGGTGCAAGGAACACCGGCCACGGGGCTCTGCCCACGGCCGGCAAGAGAGAAGGGATTTCCTTCTAGTCTCTTGCTACTAATCCTATTGACTCTAACATAGATAAATAACTAAGATAATTTAGGCCTTGCACCCCAAGTAATGGGCCTCCTTGGCCCAATAGGCCCTTGACTCCTCTAATACATGCATACTCACCTCTATGAATATGTATGAACCCTACTCCTATGAGTACATCTTTCCATTGATCTTTTTTTGGCGAAATATAGTACACATGCAAACACTCATACGCACGGACGCTCACCCCTATGAATATATGCGCGCGACCCTACCACTGTCCCTGTGAGTACCTTCGAGAGACTGGACCGGCATATCTTGAGATTGACAATGTCACCGCATGCATATATCTTGAGATTTCTGGTATAAATGCTGGAAAATACGAACACCCGTATCAAGTTATGGACTCGCACATGGGTAACCAGTTGAGCTACGCTCCCTTATCTTTTTCAAGTGTAGTAAATGAAAATGTTCCATCTGTTCGATTATATTTCTAGGGCAGTAATACTTCTTTGAAACATTACAGTAGGATTTTTAAAAACTCAATACACAATAAGTATTTTTGCGACACATTGTTAGACATGTTGCATAAGCCTGTCAGTAGTTATCAATACATTAGTTCATTTCCTAATTCATGTTCTAGTGTAATGACCTTGAGCTGATCATGTCTAAAGCAATAGCTTGCTTGACAGCCAAGGAGTCTATCCTCTAGTTGCTTTATTAGCTTTATGCAATATGCTAGGAATATGCTCATGAGCATCTTGTATCCCAAGTAAGCTTTTGGCTATATAATGAAAGCAAGGGCAAGGTGCTAGAGTGCCTTTGGCTCACCAAATTCCTGTGTCTTTTGCCAACAATTGGTACTGGAGCTAGGTCTACCAGAGAGCCAAAGTTATCCCCTTTCTTACCTGCCCTCGTTCTTGCTCCTGTCATGGCAACTTCGGCTGAGCGCGCCGCCGCCGCCGCCAAGACCGTCAAGGACGGCAAGGAGACCGGTGAGGGGCTCGTGGTCGACCCCAACAACGACCGGGAAGCCCGCTTGAAGGCAGCAGAGGATGCTGTTGCGGCGACACTCCAGGCGGCGCGGGACGCGGCCAGAGCGGCGGAAGCCGCAGCCTTGACGGCGCAGAAGCTGCGAGCGGAGATTGTTGCGGAGAAGGCGGAGGGTAGCGGGATAAGGAAGGAGGACAAGCTGTTCGGCGGGTCGCCCGGGAGGTCTAGGAGCCTTCGCCGCAGGCGGTCCCCATCTCCGCCACCGCGCCGTCGCGGGCGTAGCGGCGGGCGCCATCAGTCGCCAGAGCCGCGGGTCGTCTACCACGACTCCGGCAGCGGGACTACATGGCCGATGCTGGACAAGACCAACTACCACGAATGGTCTCAGACCATGAAGCTGCGGATGCAAGCCCGCAACTTGTGGGACGCCGTCGAAGGTGGTGCGGTGTCCTTCCGCGATGATCGGTGCGCCATGGAGGTGATTGTGGCGGCCGTGCCCAAGGAGATGGGCATCCCGCTCATCGACAAGCAGAGCGCGAAGGAGGCGTGGGACGCCATCGCGGCAGCGCGGATCGGGGTGGATAGGGTCCGCCGGACGACGCTGCTGCGGCTTCGTCGCGAGTGGGAGAACATCGGGATCAAGCCAGCAGAGCAGATCGACGACTACGCGCTCCATCTCCAGACTCTACACCAGCAGATGGTCATCCACGGCAGCAACCTCGATGAGCAGGAGGTCGTGGAGAAGTACCTGCGTACGGTGCCGCGCAAGTATGCCCAAATCGTCGTCGCCGTCGAGCAATTCCTCGACTTTGAGGCCCTCACGCTCGAGGAGGTGACTGGGAGGCTCAAGGCGGTGGACGATTGGGAGCAGCAAGCCTCGTCGGAGCCCATCACCGTCGGCGGCAAGCTGATGTACACAGAGGAGCAGTGGAAAGAGCGCTGGAAGAAGGAGAAGAAGAAGGGAGCAGACAGCTCCAACGGTTCCGGCTCTCAAGACCGCCGGCAGCGCGGACGCGGCGGCAAGAAGCAGCGAGGCCGTGGCGGGCGTGGAGGCCGTGAAGACAGAGGAGCCGCCGGCGACGACCGCAAGCCCGATCCCGGCGATACTTGCCTCAATTGTGACCAGGAGGGTCACTGGGTACGCGACTGCCCCCACCCGCGCCGTGAGCGTGGTGACCGCGGCGGCGGTGGTGGTGATCGTGGCGGTGGCGGGCGTGGTGGCCACCGCGGTGGAGGCCAAGGAGGAGGAGATCAGCGCGGCGGACAGCGTGGCGGCGGAGGACAAGGGCGTGCCCAGTATGCCGAGGCGGACGAAGAGGGCGCTCTGTTCATGGCGCGCGGCTTCATCGATCTTGATGAGAGCGAGCCGGCGCGCATCTTCTCCACCCAAGATGTCAGCTTGGATGAACCGCGAGGTCAGGCCTTCCTCGACGTCGACGGAGACAAAGAGAAGATCGACAGGTGGTACCTCGACAGCGGCGCCACGCATCACATGACCAGGCGTCGGGAGCTCTTCGCCGACCTCAACACCGACATCCGGGGCACGGTGCGCTTTGGGGACGAGTCCAAGGTGGACATTTGTGGCATCGGCTCCATCGTCTTCGAGGGCAAGACCGGCGAGCATCGTGTTCTTCGAGGTGTGTACTACATCCCGGCGCTGAAGAATTCCATCATGAGCATTGGGCAGCTGGACGAGAGCGGCTCCAAGGTGGAGATCGATGACGGCGTGCTGCGCATCTGGGATCGCCGCGGCCGCCTGCTTGCCAAGGTATGCCGGAGACAGAATCGGCTGTACATCCTTCACCTGGAGGCCGTCCAGCTTGTCAGTCTCGGCGCGCGAAAGGACGATGAAGCATGGCAGTGGCACAAGAGGTTTGGCCATTTGCACTTTGATGCTCTTCGGCGGCTGAGCAAGGAGGAGATGGCGTCAGGAATGCCCAAGATCGACCATGTGGAGCAGGTGTGTGACACCTGCGTCACTACCAAGCAGAGGAGGCGGCCATTCCCGGCCGTGACGGAGTACCGCGCCAAGAACCAGTTGGAGCTGGTGCATGGGGACTTGTGTGGTCCTGTGACACCGGCGGCGAGTTCACCGTCGCCGAATTCACCTCCTACTGCACCAACGAAGGTATAAAGCGTCATTATTCGGCTCCTTACACTCCACAGCAAAACGGAGTCGTTGAGCGCAGGAATCAAACCGCCGTGGTGACGGCGCGCGCACTGCTGAAGCAGAGGAGGATGTTGGCTCAGTTTTGGGGGGAGGCAGTGATGACTGCAGTCCACCTCGTCAACCGATCGCCGACGCGCGCGCTGGAGGGGAAGACTCCCTACGAGGCATGGCACGGGCGTTTGCCCACGGTGCGCCACCTCAAGGTGTTCGGCTGCGTCGCCTACACCAAGAAGCTCACCCAGCTCCGCAAGCTCGACGACCGTGGCGAGGCCGGCGTGTTCATCGGCTACGCGGAGGGCGCCAAGGCCTATCGGGTCTATGATCCGGTGACTCAGCGTGTGAAGATCAGCCGCGACGTCGTCTTCGATGAAGGGCGCAGCTGGAATTGGGCCTCGGCGGAGCCGGACTTATCGGCGGTGGCGGAAAGCGACTTCACCGTCGAGTACATGTGGTCGGAGGTGGTGTCTGGAGCTCAGAGCTCGGCATCCCCATCCCCAACTTCTCCACCACACTCTGCCTCGCCTGGCCCTGTGCCGGCGGAGGCAGAGGACTCTGCTCCAATCTCACCGTCCCCTGTTCCTGGTGCGCCGTCTGCATCCCCAACCTCGGCGGCTGCATCAACACCTTCACCAGCATCACTCGGGCCCCAGGTGGAGCATGTGACTCCCCTGGTGGGAGATGAAGACCGGCTGGACGCGAGCTACGACGGGGAGCCGCTCCGCTACCGCACCGTCGCCGGGATCATTGGAGATCAGCCCACTCCACCGCCGGCGCAGCGTCTCTTCGCGGAGTTGCATCTCACGCACTCTGGCGAGCCGTCCACCTACGCCGAAGCTAAAGGTGATCCAGTCTGGCGTGCTGCAATGGAGGAGGAGTTGCGCTCTGTCGAGCGGAACGACACCTGGGAGCTGGTGCCTCCTCGTGCCGGCCAACGGCCGATCACCCTGAAGTGGGTGTACAAGTTGAAGAAGGATGAGCGCGGCGACGTGATCAAGCACAAGGCAAGACTCGTCGTGCGCTGTTTCGTGCAGTAGGAAGGTGTGGACTACGAAGATGCTTTCGCGCCAGTGGCCCGCATGGAGTCTGTGAGGGTGCTGCTGGCGATGGCCGCTCAGGAGGGTTGGCCAGTCCACCATATGGATGTTAAGTCTGCTTTTCTGAATGGTGATCTTCAAGAGGAGGTTTATGTCTGCCAGCCACCTGGATTTGCCGTCGCCAGGGAAGAACACAAGGTGTATCGCCTCCACAAGGCTCTCTATGGCCTGAGGTAGGCACCCCGGGCATGGAATGCCAAACTGGATGCCACTCTGAAGGAGATGGGGTTTGAGTAGAATAGCCAGGGGTTCAGGAGACAAGCTTCTAGTGATTGGAGTGTATGTGGATGACCTGATCATCACAGGTGCTAGTGTGCAAGAGATTGAGGTGTTCAAGGCCAAAATGAGATCAACATTTGAGATGAGTGATCTCGGTCTGCTAAGCTTCTATCTGGGAATTGAAGTCAAGCAGAGCAGTGGTGGCATCACACTTCGACAGAGCCACTATGCCAAGAGAATTCTGGAGCTGGGGGGTATGTCTGATTGCAATCCAGCTGCCACTCCTATGGAGGAACGCTTGAAGCTAAGCAAGCATAGCACAGCAAAGGAGGTTGATGCAACTCAGTACAGGAGGCTGGTGGGGAGCTTGAGGTACTTAGTGCATACCAGGCCAGATTTGGCATTTGCTGTGGGATTTGTCAGCAGGTTCTTGGAGAGACCCACCACTGAACATCTTCAGGCAGTGAAGAGGGTGCTCAGGTACTTGGCTGGCACACTAGACTATGGCCTTCACTACACCAGGGCCAAATGCAAGACTAGGTTTGTTGGTTACAGTGATTCAGACCTCGCTGGGGATATTGATTCTAGCAAGAGCACTACTGGGTGCCTATTTTTCCTTGGAGGGAGTCTGATCAGTTGGCAGTCCATTAAGCAAAAGGTTGTTGCCCTCTCAAGCTGTGAGGCTGAATATGTGGCAATGACAACAACTGCAACTCAAGCATTGTGGCTATCAAGACTTCTTGCAGAGCTGCTGGGAAGCAAAGTGGAGGTGGTGGAGCTCAGGGTTGACAAGTCAGCATTAGCCCTGGCAAAGAACCCTGTCTTCCATGACAGGAGCAAGCACATCAGGACTAAGTATCACTTCATCAGAGATTGCATAGATGAGGGAGCTATCAAGTCTGAGTTTACACCAACTTCAGATCAACTTGCAGACATCCTAACCAAGTCTCTAGGCAAGGCCCATGAAGAGATGAGGGGAAGAATTGGGATTAAGGACATCAGCAAGTTGAAGAGCTGTCAGGCTTAGGGGGAGAAATGTTGCATAAGCCTGTTAGTAGTTATCAATACATTAGTTCATTTCCTAATTCATGTTCTAGTGTAATGACCTTGAGCTGATCATGTCTAAAAGCAATAGCTTGCTTGACAGCCAAGGAGTCTATCCTCTACTTGCTTTATTAGCTTTATGCAATATGCTAGGAATATGCTCATGAGCATCTTGTATCCCAAGTAAGCTTTTGGCTATATAATGAAAGCAAGGGCAAGGTGCTAGAGTGCCTTTGGCTCACCAAATTCCTGTGTTTTTTGCCAACAAGACCTACTTTCGTAGGCCCACTATGTATCATGTATTTGTCCCTGGATCACTAGCAGATACACACACAATCAACAGACTTAATAAAAAATCATAGTTCGATCTTTATTGGTACTAGAAAACAGGGTTACAAGGTCTGAAGCTTTGCTAGCTAAGCCTTGGCCCAAAGTAAACAAGGCATACATGGCAAACAAGGTTAACCATGAAACTATCGGCGGTCCTAAGGTATCGTGGTTCCATTCCTTCAGTCATCCTTGGGTGCGGATGTGGCCTTTGTCTTCATGCATACTCCTGTACGTAGCCTTCATCTTCAGTACACCTGCATATAACCGTCATCCTCATGCTTACTCCTGCCTGACCTTTGTCTTCACCAGTGCTCCTGTAGCTTTCCCCTAAAAAGGTCAACAAAAGTGGGTTAAGCACACGCGGTACTCATCAAGTCCTAACCATGGGTTTGGGTGGAGGTATGGCAGCGCATGGTCGGGGCGTGTGGCCGGGCCTGGCCGCCTCCACGGCGGCACGGGACGGTGCGAGCTCCGTCGGCCTCCATGCGATGAAGATCAGGCGGCGGCGCGACGATGACGTAGGGGGAGACCCCGATCTGCTGCGCGACAATGATGATGGCAGCCGGATCAATAGGATCAGGTGCCTAAATGGGGACGCTGGCCCCAGCGGAGATCGAAGCTAAAAAGGTTGAAAAACCTATGCTCTGATTACCATGATGAAATCTGAACACTGGAATACTGGTATGAATGGATACTGCAGTGAGACTCTCGGGTACAAATGCTAGGGTGTATGGCTGAATGGCTGATAGCAACCTAGCCTATTTATAGCACTATGACTGAGTACACTTAAACCCTATCTATAGCACTAAGACTAGGTACACTCTAACAGAAACAATGTTTAGGGTTTGAACATACCAGAAGTTCTAGTGATTCTAGGTGTGAACACTGGATGCTTCACCAATCACCAGAGAGCTATCCAGAGAGGGTCAAAAATGTAAAGGCCGGTGTTTTCACACAACAGGTGTTGTGCTGAAGCTTGCATTCATGGATCCATCGTAGCCATGTAATTTGATATTTTTCCTTGGGTTACTGAATTCTGTTGCACTGAAAATGTGATTTTCTGCATGCCCATATGCATATATTCATATTTACTACCACTTCACAGGACATAGAACTGACCCTAGCTTCTTGTTACAGTTACCTCATGGGGAATTCTTCAAGATCCTCTTTTATCCTGCATGGAGGAAACGCTTTGAGCCTGTAAGTCTGACTCTACTGTTCCACCTGTCATATTTTTGAGATGCATCTGTTAATTTTAACCATTAATCACAGTATTCTTAGCAGTTCTATCTTTATACTTTGCTGTGATAATCTCCAAACTATCATTACTTGGCAAGTACTAAAATGGTTGTCTTAGGTGCAATATATATCTAGCTTTTACTCCATTAATAAGATTCCTTTGTTGTACAGCCCTGTAATAAGCTCGTAATCATTTCTACTTTTGTCATAGAGATTGAGGGTGTGTTCAGTTCCCCATGGAATGCAAAATGCCAAGTACTTTGGAATGGTGAAATGCAAAATGCTAAATTTTTTCCTGGGTGTGTTTAGTTCCATTCCAAATGCAAATTTTTCCTAGGTGGGCAGGGTTCCCATACTCTTTTGTGTGGTTTCTTGAGGCCAAAATCCAAAATGAAGAATGGCTAACTTTTTGCCAAAATTTTTGCATGGTGTTTAGTTCCATTATGCAAAATGATTGACCAAAACCAGAATTTTTTGGGATGAAAGGGGAACTAAACGCCCCGTAAGCATCAGCAGTACTCAGTCTCAAATGTACAAATACAATTCACTCTTAGTGGTTTGAGTAACGGTAGAAGGCCAGTGCAGATCTCAGGATCTGGAAATGGCATGAAGCGCGTTGGGCCATTTGCTGTGTTTGCTCGCCATTTGTGTCTCTCGTAGCTTCTCTGATAGGCCCCGCTTAAGGTTATCTGAGAAGTTCGGGTATGGTCTCCTGAGCCGAAGGTATGAACATTAATTGATTCGGTTTTTGGATTTGATTTTTTCTATACTCTGCAGATCGCTTTTGAGGGGTCGTGTGGTGTGGTAGAGTTATATGAGTTTATCAAGAAGCATGCTGGCATCCCTTTTGAGCCGGTTAGTACGTTGGAACAAGTGAGAGCTCGGAGCACGGAGACAGAGATCGAGGAGATCCCACCCCTGGCCTGAAGCCTCTTCGCAAATATATACTCCATCGGGTGGCACGCTCGACTTGTAGTAAGTGGTCGGGAGATGAAAACTGATTCAGTATTGCAATGTAAAAAATGCCACTCAGCTCTTCTACTGTTGCTCGTGTACATGGCGAGCCGTTACAAGCATAGTAGTAGGACCGGGGAAGTGGGGGAGTTACGTGTGTTTATCAGCTTTTAGAATGATTCTAGAGGACCTCTGCCAAACTTGTCATCATAAGGTTGAGAAGTCAGGCACAGAGTATCCATTGTCCTCAAGAACTTTAAACAAGCTTTCAAAGCATTTTTTTTTTCTCTTAGGGCTTGTCCAATGCTCCACTATGGCTTGTAGCCTCAACCTCCACCTCAGCATCAATCGTCCATCTCATCACAAGTAGTTGCTTCGCAGCCTGTCAGAGCATTTCTACGTAGAGAGAAAACACTGTGGTTAGCAGCAATAAAGTAGTGCAGCCTGCATATGGGAGATAGCACCGGCGTTTCTTTAATCTACCTGGCAGTTGAGACCACTACCCTGTACTGCCTGAATACTGCCTGAATAGGGGCTGCCCTTAGACCGTCCGCACTCATGGACCTCTATATTCGATCTCTAAAAGTCTAGTCATCAAGATTCCCTGTTTTATAGTTTAATTTTCTGCACTCATACAAGCAAACTCTATCCACCATGGGACCCATTTGTCACTTTGTCTAAATATATCCATATGAGATCTAGTTTCGAAGAATTTATTGAAACGAATTCAATGGTGTAGTTGAAATTTTATTTGGGTTTTTGGTTTGTGAGTTATAACATTTTTAGTTCGTTGAAATCGTGGGGCCCGCCACTCTCTCTCCCCTCCCCTCTCTCTTTCTTCTGCCGCTGCATGCTCTCGCGTGGGTTCCGTTCGGCCTGGACCGACCCCAAATTTCGCGTCCGCGCGCCCCGCGTGGGCAATAGCGGCTGGCTTCTAGTTCGCCGGTGCGGACTTTTTTCACCTGTAAACACGTTTTCCGTTCCCTTTACAGGCAGCGGTGCGCATGGTCTTAGCAGCTGTGTGATTCGATGCGTCGTTGCCACAGCACCAATTTTGAAATCAATATGACATGGTCGTAACTGTATTATAGGATACATTTGCCACATCATTGGTCGACTCAACTCTAAGGAACCATAGTGAATCTTGGAGTCATCTGTTTGGTTCAATTATCTACGATGTATTTCAGATGTTAGGAAGGATTATGTAACAAAGTCTAAAAAAATATATTAAGGGTGTTAATATGTAACCCAAGACTCAATAGATGACTGTGAGGTCACCATTTCTAACATGGTATCAAAGAGCTGGCTATGTTTTCTCAGCCTCCTGCAGGAGTTGACATCGATGGATATAAGATTCATAACATGGTATGTCTTTTTTTTTTGGCCCATGTAGGCCTTATGGCCCATTTGGTTACCGTTTCTAACAAAGGGATATAAGATTCCTTACTATCGGAAGGATATGAGAACAACGATGGTTCCATAAAAGGCTAGAACGACATATATTTGGTGAAATTCTAGTGCTACTAGTGGAAGTAGAGGAGTAACATGCGTACCTGATCTAATACAATGAAGTAATCTTTAATTTTTTTTTAGAACTTGCCTATATACTATTAACTTTTTTTCATTGTGAAATAGCCATTTTCGTTCCTAAATTTTCAAAGCGTCCAATTTAGTCCGTAAACTATCGATTTGCATGTCGATCTAGTCCCTCACCTTTACTTTCTTGCTAATTGCTATGTGTCCCAGAGTACGTGCAGAATGTCATTATTGCTCGCTCAATCCTTTAGCAGCTTGCCAGGCTCACGACGCACGCTCACACCTCTGAGGTAAGCACGCACGAATCTAAGAAGATTGATGGATATCCTTGTTAGTTTCTTAGGCACGGATATTCTTCAGTTTCGGTTCTCCCTAATTCGCTAATCAAATACTGCAATAATTCAAGGGCCAGTCACGAGCCACGACTTTGCAGTAAACCAAACATCATCGCACGTGGATGATGTGAGAATATTAGGTCTTGTTTGTGTGTAGTCGGATTCGCCTTAATCCATATGTGTATAATGTGTTGGGGTGAACATCAACTAAATACTAAAGAAATGATGGTGGAATTTTCTCCACTAGCACACTTTATAATGAAAAATACTATCGATGAATTAGGGTCCTGCGGAATGTGGTTTGAAAATATTGCTCCTAGTATATTCTTTCATGAGTCGCAATGCTTGTAGCTAAGGAGAACGGTACTACAGTCTATAGGCGGTGTCAATCTATGTTCCATCTAAGCATATGCGTTGCTCATCGAGATAAGACGCATGCATCTACTATTCAACTGATCTATCAGCCTTGTGTATAGTTGATGGCGAAAAATCAATGCAAGCTAATTGAGAATCTTTGAACTCAACATAAACTGACAATCTGACAGTTCCTAGAATGTAACAAGCTCGTTCACCTACATGAGAATTCAACTAGTTAGGGCTTGTTTGGATGCCTATGTATTCACCTTAATACAGGGGTGTGGAGTTTAGACATTGGGTTGAGGTGGTTACATGGGCATTCAAACAAACCCTAAGTCCAAAGACCATGTAAACCAATAAACCATAAAAGTCCTTCGTCCAACCGGAAAAGCGAAATAAAAAGGGCAACATAGCACACAATGGTGTCTGTCAATTAATTTATACAGTTGATACATACAATAGCATGTCATGAGGACATGTTATACTGTCACTAATCCTCAACATAAATTTAGAAAGAACATTACCCAAATGGGTTGTCAGTCAGGAGTCTATTAACCACTAAACTATTTGTTTTATGTAATTTCACCATGAGCAACTCCAATAGCTTTGCATTCTAGTTTTTTGCCAAAAAAAAAAACTCAAAATCTACTCTCCAACAGTTTGGCATTTAGGTTTGGCAATTTTAGGGAGTTGCAAATAGAGGCCAAAGACGCGCATATATACGGGCGATCGCTCCTCTTGGCATTAGTGGTTTCCCGTATGTACAGAAGAGGTGGAAGGACATAAAAATATTTTTATTTCTGTCTCAAGGTTCCTGATGCAAGTTTGCTAGAAGTAGAAAGGCATAAATATAATTTTGTTTTTGTCTCAAGTTCCTGATGCAAGTTTGCTAGCCAAGTAATTATGTCAAACGGTTGGAGATGTGATCTTTTTTTTTTTTTACTCTCCATTTTGTTTTGGAAGTTGGCAAGATTTGCCAAACAAAAAATGAGAAACAGTTGGAGATGCTCTTCCTTAAAAAAACAGCTGCCAATGGGCTTAAGTCTTTTAAAGTAAATGAAGCAATACTACAGATTTTCTGAACCCTAAAATAACTGCTTTTGTGGTACAACTAGCTCATTTCTGCCTTTTTTCTCAAGAGAGGTTGAGAACAGGTAAAATGCAAATAAAACTAGAATCGCCAAGTCATGCATGATCAGATAGGCAGACAGATAAATAGAATTACTGACACAGAGCTCATCAATCTCTTGATATGCGAGCAAGCAAACCAGTGGGTGTTTGAACTGTTTTTATGTGCCCAGATCCAATCAAATCCCGAAGGAGGAACCGCGTATCAAGAGGTGATAATCTTAACTTTGTATTCTCCAGTGAAGAGAGCAGCATCTCCTTGTACTTTCTACGGTTCAACAGCGAAAGAATTTCCTTCCTGCCCTGCTCAACATAACCAACTCATCAGATGGTAAAAGATGTCCACGTTGGCAACTTCGTAGAACATTAACTGAAAATATTTGTCAAGGTGCACAAACCTGGGATAGGCCTTTCAATATGGGGCCAATTCTTGGAATAGAAAACCAGTAAATATTTGGATCAATAAGTTGGCGAGTCTGGATGGAAAAGGAAATCCAGCATAAATAGCAATATACAGCTAGTAATAATTGGTAAAGAGAAGATAAAACATTTTATTTTCATACTAGATGTAGAAATGGATAAGCATGAAAACAGATGATACAAGTACAGCTACATTTATTCTTTCAGCATATGGAATCGGAATTTGAAAATAACTTTCCTAAAATCATGGCCACACTACCTGTAATAATGATCTTAAAACAATAAAGAGGAAATTACTTACTAAGAGACCAGCATTCATCAACAGTGTGATATGTTTGTCTGTTACATCACCGCCACGTGATAACAGTGAGCACTGCAATGAAAGATGTTAGATATATTCGACTATTTCTTTAATAGAAGATATCAATGAGGTGGAAGTGTTACTATAGCAACAGTGCAATACTATATCTTGGTGGTTCATCTCCTTAAGAAACATTTGGCCAGACAAAATCACAAAAGATCATCAAAAGAGTAGCAATGCAAAAGTCTGAGAGAAATCTGTTTATATTTTCAATAGCAAATGATAATTACCTCTAA
This sequence comes from Cymbopogon citratus, assembly GCA_031170775.1. NCBI lineage: Eukaryota > Viridiplantae > Streptophyta > Magnoliopsida > Poales > Poaceae > Cymbopogon > Cymbopogon citratus. Next base: position 13,547 of record DXKC01007573.1, read on the forward strand.
TAAGAAAAGGTCAAGATAGAATGCTGCACAGAATTAACTAATATCTAATTTGTGATACTTACCAGCTCTAATTGATTTATGCTAACATCCAGTTTTGAAGGTACCACATATCTCTCAAACCACTCAAACACTTCACTACCATCTTGGTCTTTACCCCCTGATCGTTTAATAGCAAAAGTGACCTGCATAAGTTTAATGCAAGAAAGAAACATATAAGAAATAGTTTCATATGAAAATGTAGAGCAAAAATGATGAAATACATATTCACTGCTTTGATACCATTTGTCAAATTTAAAAACTTTGGCTTCATCATAATCCGATGAAAAGCAAAGCCTTTTACATAATTTATGACTAAAAACATGCACAATTTAAGCCTGTGAAGGATTAAAATACAGTCGGATATTGAAATAATCGATCATAATCCCATGAAAAGCAAAGCCTTTTACATAATTTATGTCTAAAAACATGCACAATTTAAGCCTGTGAAGGATTAAAATACAGTTGGATATTGAAATAATCGATCAGGTACAAAATTTATTCCATAAAATATACACACAAGACCATCTCCATGCCTTTCATGTCCAGAAATCCTAAAAATGATTTACAGGATAGCCATTGGAGACGACACAAAACCTCTTCTTTTCATCTTATAGGTTGTAATAAAAAGACATAAAAGTAACTAAGAGAACTACATTCACAATGTGACAACAGCAGGTCAAAACTTTTAAAGAACCAATCTTGTCTGGTGCATACGGTTATTATTGTAGTTATGTACAGGTACAAGTGAAAGATTTGCTCTAAAGACCTATGTTTCGCGAAAGGGCCTTAGCTGAGTTGGTTAGGTGGCTTCAGAAGCACTCCTTAGGTCCTGGAGAACGAATTTCAGGCAGGCTGCTGAGGTTAAAAATATTCCCTCATCTGTCCCACGCCAAAGCACAGGTCTAAGGACTGGCTCAGTCTCACATGGGCAATGGTACCTTAAGCAGAATGCCCAGGGTGGTCAAGTTTTAAAACCTATGGCTCCATGTTCCAATATTTACTGGCAGACGGCAATGCCTCTTCCAGTTGTAGAACAGAAGATATATGATAGTAGATTTGTACTCCAATTAATGTCACCTAGTGAACTTATTAATGCTGAACCAGGAGACAGACATACCTGTTTCAAATAATCATCCATGAACATGATTGCATGATCATCCTGCCCAGAACTAAGTTTGAATATCCGTAAGACTTTGTCTTTCTTGAATGACTGAGAAACAAGAAGCATTCAATTTTTCAATGCCATGGTGATAACCAAGAAAACAAAGTGTCTTCACAAGTTTAGTTTCTTTTTGTCATTATATTGAATCTATGAATGTGATGAGCAACAAAAACTAACATGTTGATATTTCTACAAACCAACAAAATAAAAAGACAAAAAAAAAAAACACATCCTATATAAACAGCAATAATAAAGTTTAAAACAAAACCTCCAAGTCTCTGTCAACTTGTGTTCTATCCTTCACGCTGCTATACAATTGTGACTGCAAAATGAATGGCTGCGCCACAACCTGCAAGTCATGCCAAAATAGGATATAACTTAACCAATGCCAGAAACAAAATACAATGAAATAATTAAACAAGTAGTACATGATTAACAAAGTTCACTATAGATTTTATAATGACATTTCCACAGTTTCATAGTACCCCCTCCTGTTATTTGTATGTGGCCAATTGTGGAATAGTTGTCTCACAAGTAAAGAGTTCTTATAGCATTTTGTCTATGCATGAATGATTCTGATGTTGTGAGTTAAGGTTAAGGAGCTGAGGAGTTTCATATAATATAATGGATCAGAACAGGCTAAACACTATAAACAGTAGTCAAAGTCTCAGACACATAGGTAGTAAGGTGCATCAGGGCAAATGCCCTTCAAACTGCAAAAGATAAAGGTGATGTCCTATTCAAGATACAGACGGAGTGATATGCCAAATAATTTGCTTCTGAATCAATCTACCTAAAGAGATCAAGGTAGAGAAATGGAGAAATTTTTGTTTTGGAATAGAGAATTTAGGACCACATAATGGATTAAGCCGTTTATAAACATGATATGGCTTAAACTGAGCACAATGGATTAAGCCCTTTGCCGGCTGAACAGTGTGATTACTGATTACGGTTTACGTCCTCTGGCCGTCAGCCCGCTCCGCCGTCATTCCTGATTCCACAGAAGCCTCCTGCTCCTGCTCCAGTAGCTCCTGCTCTGCTTCCGCATGGTGCTGTTTAGGCTCCTGCGGTGAACCAGCATGCCATGACCACACACAGGAAGCATGGAATTCACCTTCCTGCTCTCTACCATGCAAGTACTCCGTCGCCAAAATCCAAAAGATGTATTGCGGTGCTCTCACTGATCCGAATTGGAGGTCTGCCATGCAGGAAGAACATGTTCTTTACCCACACCACCACAAGTTCTGCCCTCAGGCTACTACTGTCATTGGCAAGTCGGCCTTCCCACAAGTTCACTGCTGATGGTACACGAGAGTGCTACAAGGCATTCCAGGTCCAAAAATATATGAAACAGAACATGTTCTTTACCCACAAACCAGCATCATTCCATGTACTGAACAAAGTGTTTTTTTAAAAAATGCAGGAGGGGCAAGGAGCCCCTACTGAAGGTTTATTGAAATGAAGAAAAGTAACAAAGCAGGTACAAAAAACAGAGCCAAAGAAGATTGAAGAACATATGAAGCGATAACCGAAACATGTTTCCGTTGATCAAAGATCTTAAGAGGACAAAGTTTATATTTCCAAGGAACACAAAATACCTTATCCAACTTTGGAAACTGTGTGCGCATCAATTGAAGAGCTATCATGGTATCATTGAATGTAAGATCATCCTCTGCATCAGGAAAACTGTTAAATATAAGAGCTTCAGTTTTTCTGAATGAATAAGAGCTTCAGTTTCCTATGACTGAAGGCATGAACAGAGCAAACTGGAGAAAGAGAGTAGCGCACCAAGGCTTGAACAGGTTTGATCTCTGTCTAGTGAATGTTCATTATCATCAGGAGAGCGTTGTCGCTTTTTAGAGGGCAACGAATATGATGATGATGGTTCTGTCATCTTGATCTGTTGCACTCAGTTTATTTCAGAAAGATGGCATCAAATGAACAAGATGAAATGTCGGTGTACAATGGCTGGAGGCGATCCCTCTGTTCTACATCAGTTTCAGGAGATGCTTCCTTCAAACAAAAAAATTGACACAACAGCATGCCATACCTAATATTAATACAATTGCTGACTCAAGAACATCAATTTTAAACAAGAGTACTTGAAACAAAATAAAGCTAGAATTGACATAGATAATGAATGGAATTTCATACTTGTGGGGAAAACCAAAATGATTATATTGTTCAGGATTACAAGAAAGACTTGTTTGGTAGAGTTCCACTCCCTTGTTCTTAACTCCATTCTCTAATGGAGTCATTCTAATTGATTATTTTGGGGAGCAGGTGAGAATTGATTCTAGTGATGATGTAATAGAGAGCAGTGAGCAGGGTTTTTTTAGCTCGTAACGGAAAAGTGATTCTTGTCTGCTCTGTACCAGAATCAGTGCATGATTTTGCTGTTAGACTGAGGAGTGATTCTGGTGGAGCTGCTCCAAGGAGCGCTACCAAACATGGTCAATGTATTGCTGATTATTTGTTATTCTTGCCAAGTTGACATTTCATCAAGAGAAACAACTGGTATACTTGAAAACTTTCAAGACAGTCACTGTTCACTTATTAGGTGGTTGCATTGCTGAGCATTTCTCGGTTGTTTACATGATAGCGAAACTTGGATTTGCATGCTAGGATGGTTCAGGTTACGGCTGTTGTCATCCTATCAACCTCCTAGGGTGATCGCCCGTTTGTATGGTTAAACTTTTCAAACTTAATTACAATGATGTGCAAATGTTTTGCATAATCAAGAAAAAAATTTATTAGCTGGTCAAAACTAACCAGAAATGATCACACTAACCACTTCTTTGTCCATCGGGATCCCAATGACACTAACATTTTGATTTGCTTGAGTGGCCAATAAACCTATCCTAACTGCCTAAGCAACCAAGCGCTAACCAAATCAAAAGACCCAGTTTTGCACAGCCGCTCCTACTGCAGCCGCGCCGACAGCGACTCCAAATGGCGCTGCAGGTTGACCCTGAGCCGGCGGAGCACCTTGGCGAATTCAGGCAGCTCAGCCTCCCCGAGCTCGTCGGACTCCGCCTCCCACCAGAACTTTCTGCCTGCCTTCGCCGCGGCCTGCCTCACCGTCTTCCCGATGGCGTCCATCCGCGCCTTCTCCGCCGCCGAACGCGCCCTGGTGTCCTCTGTACGCCGCACAATGGCCTCGGCCTCCGCGCGGTCGGCGACAGCGCTCGCATCCTCTGTGTCCTGAAGCGCCGCAAGGAGCTTGGCGTCCACCTCCTCGCCGGGGACCGGGGCGTAGCGGCGGAGGACGTGGTCGACGGAGGGAGTGCCCAGCGCGAACGCCTTCTTGCCGGGGGAGAAAACGACGAGGGCGACGGGCGAGCCGCAGAGCAGGAAGAGCTCGGAGGCCTTCTTCTGCAGGCCCGACTTGCGCTTGGAGAAGGTGACCTCGAGCCGGCTGGCATCCTCGATGCGGCGGATCTCGATGCGCTGCCGCCCCTTGCTCGGCCTCCCCATCGTCGTCGCAGTCCGTCTGCTGGGCTGCCTTCCTCTGCTTCGTGCCCCAAGGCCAATCTTCTCAATTTCTATTCTAAATTCTCATCTCAAGAAGGGGATGCGTTGATGCACGGAAAGAATGGAGGCAGGAGGGGATATATAAGCAGAATAATCACTGCTAAAAATGGCAACGGATCCTATTGGTGATTTTCCTTCCTTGCTTGCGTCTTGGGTGGTACGGTGCGGATAAGGCGACGGCGCTCCGATACGATCATATCATATATTTAAGGAAAGCAGGAAATCAATCAAGGACCTTAAATTGATGGATGGAGGAAAATCAATCAGCACCGCTCTCCTGAGAACGGAGAAAGGGGATTCCATTGGATTGCTAACGCACTGAAGATCCCCGCTCAAAGAAAGCTCGCTCAATTGCAATTAAACGGCACTTGGGTAGGGCTTCATGCTTACCGAGAAGGGAGTCTCTGTTTCCGGATGGCCTCTGGTTCTCCCTTCTGCTCCAGTCTAGGCGGCGCGGCGAGAACGAAGAGCAGGAAGACGGCGGCTCCGCAGCCGCGACGCCCGTGTTCTGGCGACGATGGATGTGGTTTGGTCTGCCCTCTGCCGCTGCCTGTGTTTGGAGCGAGCGACTTGGACTTGGACGGGAAAGAAGATGGGCCGTGGGCCGTTTTCTGCTTTTGATTCGTTTATATGCTCAAAAATCATGAAATTGCACTAAATTTTAAGAAACTAAATATTTGAAATACACTCTCAGAAAACTACACAACAAAATTTAACGATCCATAAAACATGGATATTTCTTCATGATAAACTAATGTGTTTTGACTGTAAAATCACATCGCTTCATGAGGTCATGAATCAATGATTTATTTATTCCTTGATTTTTGGTGAAGTCAACACATTTCACATACATATACTAGTTATTAACTTGTGAAAGATAAAGTGATGATGGATCAACCTATTTTATTCCCTCATGCACTATAGCAATGAATTAATTGTGTTCTTCTTCCTTGGTTAAAAAAAACACTATTTAAACTTCACTGGCTTCGACTACTCTATTCACGGGAGCTGGAACACAGCAAAGAACACATGCTGGAGCAGGACACGTCTCACCGTTCCCGCTGTGGTTGGAGCTGAAAGAACTATTACACGATAAAATAGATTTTTGGATGAATAGAATTGTTTAAAATTGCATTGGTACATACATGTAGGCCTGAGAGTATACAATGCCACTTACCGAAACCAAAAAAATCACTATTCATCCACTGATTATTTGTACCCTGGACTAAGATGAGGACTAAAAACAAAACAAAGAGAATTCAGCTCAACTAGTAGTGAACACAAAATACATTACATTTTACACTATGCAATTTCTCAGCCATGGTGATAAAATTTCATCATAGACAAGAAACCTCCCACCACCAGAAAGCAACGAAACAAAACACTTGCTCCACTCAAACGGAGCTCCATCCTTTTGCAGCGGGAAGAGGAGGGATGCTCTGCTCATTCCTGAAGAAGTCATCAGGATCCACCATGGCCTTGACAGCTGCCAGCCTCTCAAAATTGCCTTTGAAATACTTCTCCCCCCAGATCCTCGCTTTGGCGTAGCTAGTCACATTATTGTCCCCCAACTCATTCGTCCCAAGATCCAAGTCCCTGTAGTTGATATAGCCAGTTCTTGGGTTCTTGGACACATACGGCTCCATCTGCTCGTACAGCCCTC
>DXKC01007574.1:0-16019 GCA_031170775.1 Cymbopogon citratus
TTTTCTCTAAAGTTTTAGTCAAACTTGAAAAGCTTTGACTCTCCAAAATTTTTAAAATGACCTACAATTTTGAATGGATGGAGTAGAAGCGATGTCACAGCCAAAGAAAACTAGTGACACAGCCTGCCTAACACACCGATGTCTTATCGTTTTCTTTTTCCAAATGGAGAGTGGCGCTTTTGCTGACTCCAGTACGTAGTTGGCAAACCGTTGGGTGCTCACTCAAACATTTCCCGTTGGCTGCACTGCCGCGTGCCGGACATGAACAACCGCCGTTACGAAGTGAAAGAGACTCGTCGGCTGTTGCGTCCACAAACAAGTCCTCTGGTGCCCCGGCTGCGTAAACCTGGCTTCGAATGAGAGCCAGCCTTTGAGCCCTTGACATGCATCTTCTCCGTTTTCATGTCTGATGCATATGGATTGTACGTACTAGTATTCTGCACTAAGATCAAATGGTATATAGACGACAAGGGTATCTCCGAGACGACAGTTTTTTTTTCTTATACTCACGAGTTTTTCTTAAATAAACTCACCCTTTGAATAAATCTTTACACGCAAGCAGCTCTCTGTATTTCCCAGCCTTCGTTGAGCTGAAAAGTGAAGGAGGATTCAATGCCAGTCCCAGGATCCCACCCGACGGCCATGAGCTTCATAGTCCATGGAATTCAAACAGTGGAAACACAGAACCGGAGGCCCTCAAACAGAACAAACACCAGCAACCAACAAATGCAACAGTAGACACAGAGAAGCATGAGTCAACATAACATTAATTAAGGCAGACGTTCTGCACCTTTAACATCATTCCTCTCATTCCCAACAAGAGTCAGCAAGAAAATGCAAATCCCCCAAAGATACAGCACAACCATTTTACTGACGAGACATGGTTAGCTCGGATTCGTCAACATCCATACGAAGCCTGCTTCATCCCACAGACACAGGTGCATTCCTGATCCAGCCTGACAATCATCCTTCTTCAGAGCAGCTACACGTGCACAAAATTCATGATGCCCTAAGCTCACCGAACGGTGCAGCCCATTTGTTGCTCTAAGATTAACATGGCCAGTACAGATGATAGCACTGTAACCTATTATGGAGCAAATGTAAAAAAGAAAAAGAAAAAGAAAAAAGGAAAAGGAAAAAGGAAAAAAGAAGTTGCCCGATAACATAACCTACTGTCATTGAAAAGGAAAGTTTCAATGAAGATGTGCAAGTCAAATACTGAAGTGAAATTTCCAATGAAGAATCAATGCAACGATCTGCAACGAAAGAATGGGACCGAATATGCTTCCTACAAAGCAAATAGTAAGAGCTTGCAGTTCCTTAATGCCACAGGTCCATGCAGAAACCAGAAGGCATGGAAGGCCGCTTTTTGCTATATATCCTCTCCGAGAAGCTGTCGACAAGCTGGCCAGAAAGACTGACAGGGTCCTCAATAAGAGTATCCACATAGACACTAACTATCTTTCTCTCTTGCGGGGTGGCACGCAAGCTAAACCATGTAAGAAACTTCACCCTGAAGTTCGTCTCAATATAGCCCTCACACTCCAGCCACCTGACCACCTTTACACAGTACTCATAGGACACTTCGGAGCAACTATCCTTGTGGCCAAGGTCCTCCATTATACCAGATGTTCTTTTGTTTGATGAATTGCCCGGTTCCCTTTCAGGCCTTGAAATGCCATTTTGAACAACGTTGTCACAAGGTTTGGGTTTGAAGCCCCTTCCACCATTCTCCTTGCTGTTTTCCACACCTCTTGGTGCAACAGGTGGCACAGAACCAGCATATCGAGGTCCAACAATCACCAACTCATTTCCAGCCAGTACATTAGATGTATCCTGTGATTTAGGAACTACAGTTCTTTGATTGTGTTCCAGTGCGTTTGACTCCCTGAGAAGCACTGTTTGAACACAAGCATTGGGCTCCTCATCCAAGGCTGAGGCTGAGAGCCCAGGGGCTTCTTCCAGCTCAGCGACTTCTGTTACCCCCTCTGGAGCCATCTGTATATTTTGCAGGTCATCAATGCGTTCACTGGGGTGATGAGACGCTTTATCTGAATCTAGGATCTCAGGATTTTCACAGTACTCAAAATCACTTTCAGGGGACTTGTTTAGATCAGCATAAACAGCAGTATTATTGTTTGAGTCAACACCCTCTGAGGAAGGATCAGACAGGCCATCACTGTTTGCCTTTGGGCTCTCACTATTTTGTCCTAGTCCAGTACCACCTGGCATTGAACCCCTTGGATCATCCTTTTGACAGCTTGTCTTCATTCTAATTTCCCATGACCCCAACTCAATTGAATTTTTGAAAGCAATAACCTTAAAGATATAGCTTGTAGCCGGTGCAAGCCCAGTGACAGCTAATTTTTTCGATGGCGCAAGTATTATGCCACTCGGATTTGACAGGTACGATTCAGTAACAGCCACTCGGTGCCAGATATTAAACGAAGTTGCCGCTTGTGCAAGCATAGGATAGTGAACCAAATCCAAAAATACCACAACAGATGTTTGGGTTATAGCTTCAAACTTTATAAAGTTTGGTGGTATCATAGATGGTCCTGAAAATGGAAACATGGATCAATTAGTCAATTCCATTTGTACATGTGGATGTCAAACATAAAGGGTACAAAACATACGCTGAATTCTTGAACTAGCAGGAGCTACATCCGAGAACAATGATTCCATAGCATTTATTGCTTGAGCACAAAGTTTCTGAACTTCGGCACCAACAGTAAGTCGACTGACAATTCCGCGACTCATATTTGGAGCTCCAGATATAGGACCAACCTCAGCCTCCAGTTTCTTCAATGCTGTATCAACAATCTCATGCAATACCATGTACTTCTCTGTAGACATGAGGATCTTATGACTCAGATAAATCCGATGACACAATACATCCAATCGCCGAGCATCTTTTGCTGTTACCAGTTGTTTCTTCCAGGACCTGAGAAATGATAAAGGAAATTTAATAGTCACGTGCAGCTTGGCATGTTAACAATACCAAAATAAATAGTTTTCAAAAAAGAAAAAGATTGGGTCTGTCAATTAAAATTCACACACTCCAATAAATAGAACAGAGCGATAGTATTAATCCAATACCAATTTGAAGAACTATGCTTCCTCATTTTTACTCTTGTGATGTAATTCAAATGAACTGGCTAACCTAACAGATGATGATTTGTTCTAACATCCAATTCTCCATAATGTCCATATTTACATGTACACCATACCTTATCAACTCAAATGCTGAAATTTTATCAAGCTACGAACTCATCCATTCCATATCTTGAAACTAGAACAGTAAGATTTCTTAAGATATAAAAACTAGAACAGTAAATTGGGTTGAGGAGCTGTTTTCTAGTCTGCTACCGAAAATACTCGGAGCATGAAACTGCCTTTCCCGACAAGCAAATCTTACACGAGGGAAACTGGATGAATCGATCATTCCGCAAGGTAGAATAGAGTATCCACAGCAATAGCTCATTGCAAAAGTTAAAGCATGACAGGTTGGTTCTAAACCTAACTTATTTCTCCACCTATGAGCATTCTTTCCCTTAATTAAATGATGACAGTACAAGGGTCAATCCCTTAAGAACAAGAACAGCAAAGCTAAAAGAAAGTGATATGTAATAAAATTGTAGTATTTGCAAGTAAAATTATGAAGAAAAATATCAGCTAAACCTCACAACTATCAAACTAATATTTTTCAATTGTTTAATCAGTGCAAGATATACTGGAAGCTCAGACTAAGATAGGGAGGCAATAAGACTGTATAACAAAAAGATGCTACAGAACAGTACCCAAGCAAATCATTTTGTTTCCAACAGCGAGTGCAATAATAGGCACCATCAAGTTTCTTGCATTGTCCACTTTGTAGAATACCAGTTCTTTCATCCTTTAGAGCACATTCAAGATGACATGAAAAACCACAGGTATCCTTTTGTAAGTGCTGGTCTGAACTACATGACAACCAGAGGCTTGGGTCCTTGTTATCATCGTAATTAAAACAAATGCAGCATGAACAGCGTCTGCAAAATTTGTCCCTGAGAATAGCCCTGCAAGCTACATTCTGGCAGAAGCGTGGATTATTAGGTGGCCCAGTTACATCAGATGCAGCAGAGTTGTTTGTGATAATCGGTAATCGTGATGGATTGTCACTCTTTCTCGGTCGTTTGGCAGGAGACTGATGGTTAGTTGTATTGGGCTCAGGAATTGACTCTTTCTGTTTCTCTTTCTCTTTCACTTTCTCTTTCTCTTGTACATGTTCCACAGGACCAGATGCTTTTCCAGACACCACCCTGAAGAGATAATCTAACATTCTCTGTTTGGATAAACCAGTATATTTCCTCTCCCTTCCAAGATCAGAACAAAGAATCTCTACAATTTCCCGACGGGTCCATGACTGGAGCCTGTCAGGAGCACTTTCTGGGCTCTTTGATAAATCACGAACGAGTTCTCGCTTTTCATCCACACTCATCAATCGACATTTAGCAGCATCAATCACTGTTCCTGGAGTAATAAATAACACAACATATTACCATCCATTCAATATATACAAAATAGAATTCAAGTTTTTGCAGCACTATAATCTAGATACGTCACCAATATGCTTAAAATATAGCAGAACATGTTTGAAAGGAACTTTGTAGTCATAAATCATAATAACAAATCATCAAAATTGAAGCCCAGAATAGAAACTTTAAATTTATTAGATCCCATAAAGTATCCAAGGAATACTGGTTGCAAAGATTGTAGGGTAGCCATTCCAACATAATCCTAGAAGCTGACAAACAAACAAGAAATAGTATTGGAACAGCAACATGTGTAACAGGCTTCTTTTGTTCGCCAATGCACATTTACAAGTGTTATATACGTATACTATGCATGGGGTGACACCATGCCTGGCAACTTGACTAACATATGTGTGTCGTCCGCTTATGGGTGTGGCATCCCAAAATCGTTGCTTTGGCGTCCAAATCACAGGAAATAACTTTTAATGGGCACCATATGAGGTGTCATCGGCGGATAAAAGCGGGAGAAGGGGGAAACAGCAGGAGATTCCGATGGGAGACAAAGACAGATGGAGCACGGGAGAAATAGAGCACGAGACAGATAAAAGCGTTCGGAGACAGAGGCCCAGTAGGAGTTATCCTCCCTTAATCCAGCAGGACTAGCGGACTAGCCGCAGCTGCCGCCTCTGGTCGACGCAGCAGCAGGGTACGACGCCTCAAGTTCACACTGCAGTAGCAGAGGCCACTGCCTCCAATCCAGATTCCAGCACAAAGGGGTTTTTGCCTCCAGCACGCCACTTTCCTTCCAGTAGTAATGAGCAGACATCTGCTGCCCTTTTTCCCTCTTTACCCTAGGCAGTTAGGTATGAGGGGGCCGTTGGGCTTCTATGGGTTACTTGGCCTGGTGGCATTTTTCCTCTGTCCGCCGCACCCTTGGCCTGGTGGCATTTTTCCTCTGTCCGCCCCACCCACTCCTTCAATTTAATACTACGTCATATTTGTAGATCCCTCCAGCACCACTATTATGTTTTACAGGAAAAAAGTAATGTTGGATATTAAAAAGGAAAACATGCAAATATATTCCATAAATAGAAAACTAATCGAGCACTCAGGACAATATAATAACTCTAGTACAATTTCCCAGTATACCATTTATAATAGACTTGCATGGCACTTCTACATAACTCAGATTCTGGCACCACATACGAGTCATGTTTTATGAAGCTATGAATGTATTCCACATATATTATTAGCTAGTGTCAGTAACATTCTACTTGTGCAGGCTCTACCTACAACAATGGAAAGCAAGAAATACACAATGCTATGAAACTAAACCCTCTGTAACTCTGTATAACAAACGAAATCAACACATGGCTGCCTCCATCAAGCCCATAACAACAAGGCAAACAAAGCAGAGTGTGCGAATAAAACCCACACAGCCAGGTCAACGCGGTCGGAAACACCGAATGGGCATCAAAATTCACGAGCTGCAACATTAGCCCTCAGCATATATTATTAGCTAGTATTAGGAACCTTCTACTTACATAGCCTCTACCTATAAACAGCAAAAATGGAAGGCAAGAAATACACTCTGCTAAGAACTTAAACCCTTTGTAAACCTCCATAACAAATAGAATCAGCACACGGCTTCCTCCATCAACCTAAAGAAGCCACACCAACAAGGCAAAAAAGAAGAAGCATTTGCGACTAAAACCCTACACGGCCAGGCCAACACAATCAGGATCACCCAATGGACATCCGAATGAACGAACTGCAGCAGTAGCCCCCAGCATATATTATTAGCTAGTAGTATTAGGAACCTTCTACCTGCATAGCGTCAAGCTATAGACGGCATCAATGGAAACCAAGAAACACAAACTGCTAAGAAACTTAAACCCTCTGTAAACCTGCATAACAAATGAAATCAACAGACAGCTGCCCCCATCAACCTAAAGCGGCCATACAACCAGGCACACAAAGCAGCGCATCTGAATAAAAATCGGACACGACCAGGTCAACTTGATCGGGATCCAAATCCACAAACTGCATCTAGCACATATTATTCGCTAGTATAAGGAACATTCTACCTGTGTGGCCTCTACCTATAGACAGCATCAATGGAAGGCAAGAAACACACTCTGTTTCTGCTAATAAACTTAAACGCACTGTAAATCTTTATAACAAACGGAATCAACCCACAGCTTCATCCATCAACCTCAAGCGGCCACACCACCATGGCAAACAAAGCGGAGCGTCCGAATAAGCATCCCATCCACACGGCCAGATAGGTCAACGCGATTGGAATCACACAATGAGCATCCAAGTCCACAACCCGCAAACGGTATAGCCCCCCAGCAGCTGAGAGGCGGTAGCCACCGACCGACCCAGGCCTTTCTCCCGTCCCAAAAGAGAAATACTTTGCTACCACCACCGGGTACCAGCAGACGAGGCGGCAGCCCTGGACACGTACATCCATCCATGGACAACGACGTAAAGGCAGGCACCGAATCCCCCGGCAGGCCGCCCGCCCCCCGCCGCACTCGCCAGGGGCGAACCGGTCGCAATGCGCGTAGCCACCGTCGCATGCACGCGAATCTAACGTTACCGGAACCGGCGTCGGCGGCGCCGAGCCCGTCCCACACATGCGGCGGCGACTAGACCAACCCGGCCAGCAATCCAGGCGCTGGAACCACCAGGTCCCGCGCATGCACGGTAAATCTCGGATTCGCGGCGACGAGCACCTCGTGCGCAGCGCCAGGAACGAAGGACAGCCCGCCGCCGCCACCCCCATGCGCGCGCGCGCGCGCCATGGAACCTGGACGCCGGGACGCGAACGGAGAATCCCGCTGCGCATGGGCCAATCGGCCACGGCCGCGCGCGGAGACCCGCAGACCGAACCACGGGCCGCGCGGATCGAGCACCGCGGCGCGGAGAAGTACGGGAATAGAGAGGAGAACCGTGGATGGAGGGAGCGCTGACCTCCGCGTGGGGGATCCATGGCCGAATTGCCCGGCCGGCCGGCCGCCGGAGAGGCCGAGAGGAGGAGGAGGAGGTCCGGGGGGGTGGGTGGGGGGAAGAGAGATCTCTCTCGCCTCTCCTCCCTCGTCTGCTCCCTCTCTCCTCACTCGCGTGGACTCCTCTCTCCTCTCCTCCGCTGCTGGGCTGGGGTGGTGCTGGCTGCTGCCGAGGTTAACGCCGAGCCAGCCGTGGGACTCGGCACGCGGATCAACGACGCGATGATGCCGCTTTTGCGGGGAGCACCCTCGAGTCCCCACGTATTCCGGAGTTGCCCTGCTGCGTTCGTTGAACGGGTGACGTGACGTGACGAGCCGCTTTGGCTTCAGAGCCGAACGGAACGGACGCGGTTGGATTGGACGTTACTGTTACGGTCAAATTTTGTTAGGCGAAGCGCGAGAGAGAGAGGAGAGAGAGCCCGCGGTTTTAGCCGAGGTAGATGGATACAACGTCTCGATGGTTTGAGACTTAAGAGCTTGTTGGGCAACTTTTAAACCGGCCGGCGAGGGTAGCTTGAGTAGGGGTACGACCCGGCCATAGTGTCTGATGTCTCTATGCCGTATAGGTGATGTAACAACGACCACACACATGTTAGTGTGTTTATGAGCGATGAGAACGAGAGTTCACGAACATGTGTGGCATGTGTTGGACAAACCGTGCGCATCTGCGTTAATTTCTATGATCGTAAGGTTTTGATATCTAAAATGGGTTTAGTATAACTCTCGATGATACATATACGTAAAATTAGTATCACGATAGTTAAGCTACTTTTATTGATTATTAGTGTTATTAGAGGATTTGAATTTGTACGAGTATATTTTCATGTTCTTCTTCTTTCTCCTCCTCCTCTAGTATTAATAATAATGGGCACATGCATACATGGCTCTGCACACATGATAAATAATAATCTGAGAATGGTGTGTTCAATCGGAAAATAATATAGGGAAAATAATAGAAAGCTTCTAAGTGTGCTACGTGGTTACAGCTATATATATAAATGTAGTCTTTATTATTATCTCTATGACAACTATACATGGATATCATTTGTTTGGTTAATACCATAGCTTCACCTAGACATGTTGCTTTGGTCGATGTGTATCTATAGCATCCAATAGTTCGGTTAACTAAAATCTTATTTGCTTTAGCTTCAAATAAAAAAAACCCTAGATTGGTCGTTTGATGAATATTGTTAGAAAGTCTACAAGCACAAAGAAGAAGAAAATGTTGAATTATATACTTTAACACATGGATGGATATAGATTTGGGTCTATTTATTTTGGGTTCCACGTTGTAATAGCATATAAGGCACATTCCATAGTCTAGAAACTAAATATACATCTAAAAAGGATGATGTCAGTGTGTGTTGTGTAGATAGACAAAAAAACATTTTCCGTGCCCACTAGGCTGCCCTAGCTCACAAAATATAAAACAAATTAAACTATCTCTAACTCTAATCATGATTACATGCATATATGAGATAAATCAACACAATACAACATATCATTCTATTCTAAACCAACCATCACAAACTACTCCTATGTATTAGTACTACTAACACACTCTTGTTTCTTTTTTGAGAGCTGCCTCTAGTCCTGTTACTACTATAAGTAAACTCTCTTAAGACAAGTGTGACGTATCACGCGTTACAAGGTTGAATTTGATTTTGTCATGATTAGAAAAGATAATAAGGCCTCGATTTAATGGGTATGTAGCAGCTAGTACACGAGTACACGAAAGCTGATTTAAATATAGTTAGCAATACAATAGATAATAGCTTGGCTAGAAAGAAAGAAAAAATAGAGAGTTTGTTGGTTGCATGGATTTTTTTTCTTCTATTTGTGCCATTGATTTATTTTTGATGAGGTAGAAAGGACATTTTTGCGTTTCTCTAGGCCGCTCTAGATCTCAAAAGATTAAAAAAAGTGTCTCATGATTACATGCATGAAAAGAGTCAACATAACATAATGTTGTATTGTTAGTATGAGCAACCAAAATAGCTAGCTATCACAAACTACTCATATACAGTATTATCTACATTCTTGTCTTAATATACTATATATTAGTAAACACTAAGACAGTCATGACGTGTATAATTGTTAAACTTCTCCTATGTTAGTATTACCTACACTCTTTTTTCCTTTTTTAAGGACTACCTCTCGTCTCGGTATTACTATCGATTAGTAAACCTTTCGGACCAGCATGACGTATAACGCCTTGCATGGTCGCACCTGACTCTCGTTGTGGATAGAAAAACAAAGGCACTGATTTAATGAGCAACAACATCACATGAATACACACACAAAGCTGATGAAAGATAGCATACACCAAACCAAGCATGACACAAACTGATGAAAGATAGTAGTGGACACCAAGACAAGCATGACGTACGTATATATAATTGTTTGCATAGTGTTGCATCTAACCCTCCTTATGGCTACAAAAGCCAAGGAACCAATTCTTAATGGGTATGTAACGAGGCATGAATATACGAAAGCAGATGAATGATTGGCAGTTAGTGTAACGTCCCGCCTTCTTGAGGCCGGGCCCACTTACATCTGGCTGTTTAATTAGGATATAGACTGTCATCCTACACCAACACCAGTCTTTGCGCACTTTGTCCTCACTCGTGCGCATCCGGAAAGAACTTTCCGATCGGTCACCCATCCCTAAATTGCTCCAAGCCAAGCACGAGCTTTCGGAAAAGAAGTTGCAACTTGTTGGTACGAGTATCCTATTAATTCTGTTAAGCCCTGGGCCAGGGTGTTACATCCTCACCTTTTTAAGAGATCGACGTCCTCGTCGATCAATCCCAAGCCAGGAACGTCCTCTCTTGGCCACGTCCGTGTGTCCAGTGCCAGCGCATGTGCCATGCTGTGTGACCACTACGGTTCCACACCAGCCATGCGCACCAATGCCTGCGCGCAGCTGCGGCACACGCGCCTGTGAAACCGCGAGAGTCGGCTCCGATACCATTTGTAACGTCCCGCCTCCTCGAGGCCGGACCCGCTTACATCTGGCTGCTTAATTAGGATATAGACTGTCCCCCAGACCAACACCAGTCTTTTCTGCGCACTTTGTCCTCACTCGTGCGCACCCTGGAAGAACTTCCCGGTCGGTCACCCATCCCTAAATTGCTCCAAGCCAAGCACACTTAATTTTGGAGTTCTTTAGAGATGAGCTTTCGAAAAAGAAGTTGCTACTTATTTATATGAGTATCCTATTAAGCCCTGAGCCGGGTGTTACAGTTAGCAATGGAGTTATATCTTCGCTAAGAAGAAAGAAAAAAAATGAGTGAATTTGCATGGCTCTATAGTTTTTTTTTTAAAAAAAATTATGCCATAGTACCTATATATAAAACCTTTCTAGTCATGGCGAGGATCAGGTACACCCGCACAAGAAGTTGCATGTTTTTCTTAAGGCGAGAGTTAGATATAACTGTGCAAGATGTTATTGTAAGTGATCCACGTCATGGCTAGAAAAGACAAGGCATCAATGTAATGAGCACCGGAACATGAGTACACCAGTAAAGCTGATGAAAGTTGGTACTCCTGTTTCAACAACAGCCGCTGTATAAATTGTCCCGGTCGGTCCATGCATAGCAGAGCACCACGTCGTGCCAATGCCACCCATCTCCCACGTGATATCATGATGCGCTGCGTGGCCCGGCCTCGTCCTCCCCTGACAGGTGGGGCCCAGCCACAGCCCGGGCGTGCGTAGGCACCTGGGGCCACAGGGCTGCTGGTGCTGGCCGGCTTTAATCGTCCTGCTGGCTGGCACTGCCACTGCCATGCCAACCAACTGCCCTGCCCTGCCACAACGTGCCAGGAGGTCCATCAGTTTCAGCAGCACAGCACAGCAGCAGCGGGACCGCGATGCAAATACGCCGACCTGGAGGGACCTCCCTGCATATATAGTACATAGGATAATAGGACGCGCGCTAATCATCAGCACTAATCATAATCGCGTTGGTCAAGCCAAGCAAGCGAGCGAGCGAGCGAGCAAATGACAGCCAGCGCTCAATATGAATTGGGAGTAGGGTGGGTGGGACAAAATGTTATTTTATTCGGATCAACGAGACGATGGGAGGGAACGGGACTAATTAATTAATGGCATTATAGAGGAAGAGGTGGTGGTGGTGGGCTACTGCTTTTTTTAGTGTGTGAGCGTGTGACGAAGAGAGGATAGAGAGAGGAGAAAGAGGGAGCGTGGGTTAATTACTTTAATTTAATTATTAATTAATGGAGGCCGCGGAGCGAGGGGCTGTGACGCTTGAAGATGCGCGCCAACGACTCCCCACCGCCTCCTCGCGAGTGCCGTTGGTGTCTGTTGGGTGTTGCCACCAGCACGAATTCACCAGCACCAGCACCAGCTGCGGCAGCACGAGAGCCGGCCGGCCGGGGGCTCGTCTCGTCTCTGCTCTGTTCGTCTTCCGTGCCAGGCCGGACGCGACGTGCCTTCACTCCTCCGAGCCACGACATTTAAGGCTCCTACGTACCAAGCGAGAATTGCATACACGTACACCTGCTACGACGATCGATGCTCTAAAACTCCGCCTCCACCGTGGAACAATTTCAAAAACAAACTGAAATTTCTAGAGCACTTTCTTCATATATACTGTATGCACTAACAATTTGGCCCCCCCCCCCCCTCCTGCAACAGAGTTTGTAGAGCTGTATATCTGTTAAACTACAAGAAACGTACGGTGAAAAGTCAAAAAACGAGGAGTGTGGAACACTCATAAAAACACTCAGTATATATATAATGTTGCAATGGATTAAAAAAAATCCTTGTCGCGGTCATCAGTACCACTCATATATCTAAGTATAGTACTGTGTAGAAAAAAGAACATAGAATACACTGCATGGTTGCGCCGCCGGCCGGTATAGAAATACAATACATGCTATACTTTAGGCGTACTCTCGTAATAGAATACGTGTGCGTGACAGCGAGAGGTTGGTGCGTACGTAGTTGCTACAACACTGCTGATGGGGCTGCAGTGCAGTATATATACTGTATATGAGTGATGGCTGATGCAATAGAATAGGCAATGGCACATGAGACAGTGGCGTGTGTCGCTGCCGGCCGGCCCCACCCATGCACCGATATCCTTTTCCCCTCCTGGGCTCTTGGCTCTCGCACGGACTGGAGGCATTTTATTATACGTCGCTTTCCGCCGTGATATTATGGATGCCCCAAACGAGAACGGGAGTGATGCCTTCCTGAGTGGATGGATGTGGAAATAAAGGCCGAAAAGCTACGGCAATTGGCAACTCGGTTCGGTTCGTTTTGGAAAGTAATGGGCGGAGGCGCACCGTATCGTCTCTCTCTGACTCATCTTTGCTCGCTCACCAGCTGCCTGTGACTTTTTTCGTGATCCGTCTCGACCAGAAGCAGTCGATCGAGCAGAGGCGTGTGTGTGTGTGGCCCATGCATGTCGCATTGTGACTCCAGTGACCGGCTCTGATCCGATGTCTCCTGCCGCGTGAACTACGTACGTCGTGTGCCTGCCTCCCATGCAAGCAGGGCCGCCATTCTTACCAGACCGGCACCTTGCGTACGTTACGTACGTGTCGCCGATGGAGGTTGCCTGACACGTGCACGTACACAGGGACCCTCATGTACGTACTCACCCCGTCACCCGTTCCAAATAAACCAATTTTTATTTTTAAATTTGTTCAGCCACTACTTCGGTACCCAAAAAAAAATACTATGAGGTCCGTGCAAGTTAATTTTTCTAAGTCCTGACTAAATTATAGAAAATCTACTACTTCTATAAAAATAAACCCCTCTCCTTGCGTCTCGTCAGCAACTCCAGGCTCCAGCGCCGCCTTTGGTAGGAAGTGCGCCACCCCTCAGCCTTCCCCGACCCTGCATTTGATCTGGCTCAGCTGCAATAGTCTCTTCGATTCCCCCTCAACATGAACCAATCAACCAACACATCACTGCAAACAAACAGGCAAAGACATGTCGGTCGCTTCCCCTCGCTGCTCTGCGTCCACACCGATTGGGGCCTGCGTCTGCATCTGTCTGCTCTTCCTTGGTGCCGAATTGATCCGCTTCTGTGCTGTCCTTCGATCACGAACTCACGAAGCAAGAGAAGCTGAGAACGACGAGGAGCCCGCCACCCACCGCGGGCAGAAGCCATGGCGGAGTTTTTAAGGGTCGAGAAGTCTCGCTGCTCTCGCACCTCCCGCGGATAAGGCCATCGGTATTTTCTTTGACTCAGTTTACTTCACGTAGTAATGGCTCATGTCTGATGTCTCTAGACTCTAGCCATCGATGGACCCCCTTTTTTAATCGCCTCTCAGTGAACGGCTTGCGGTTGATCCGCCGATGGAGTGATGGTACAGGGACCAATTTTGTGCTATAGTTATCTTTGTGACAATTTAAATACTATAAAATCAATTATTCGAGAGTTGGAGATTTTTTTTTCCTTTTTCTACTAAAACCACGTATTCTAAAGATCACAAATTATAAGTATACCCTCTTCTAATTCTTAGTGATTAATATTCTAACTATTTATATTTCTTCTTCCTACCCGCAGCAACGCGCGGGGAATTCTCCTAGTGTCAAAGATATTTGTATCTTCAAGTAAACTTATTCATGATTCATCTAATGACATCAATTGTATAATATAAACATTAATATTTCCTTATATAGTTGGCTTAAGTTGAAATTTTTTAACTTCTCAGAAAGTTAGAATGTGTTTAATTTCTTCCAGGACAAAAGGATATATGACCAGTCCTATTTTCTATTCAAAAGTGAGAAACTGTTTTAGTTTCTAGGTTGGGACTGCCTGATTATATATTTCCAGTGTTTTTAAAATGCATGCTATTTTCTACAAATTCGACCTATCCTAAGATACTTTGACTTTGACTAACTCTAAAAGTTAATTTGTGTTGATATGGGAGTAGTAAGTAGTTCATAGTTGTTTTGACCTTTTATTTCCTAATTCCTATATAATACTATGACCTTTTACTGCAAAAGCTTATAAATCTAGGCATATAGCGACGTTCCATGCTGGAGTGGTCAGAGTCCTGCTAGGGGAGAAAACAACAAATCAATTGAAGAGTGTACGCTACTAAAAATTAGTGGTCATCAAGAGACTGCAATTTTATCTAAAAAAATCAAGAGACTGCAATGTTCGCATCAACATCATATCTATATCCATCGTATTCATGACCCCAAAGGCCAAACATTTTGGGTACCACACGTACTATCACAATTTATAACTAGGACCTTTTAATGTATCCTATCCATTTACTTAGACTACCCACAATGTACCGATGCTTGAAAAAAAAGATTCCCTTACAACAGCACCGATGCCTGGATTTCTCGAACCCCCACAGCGTCGGCACCGATGAGTGGACCCAGACAACAGAACGATTCCATCTTTCTCGACCTTCATCACGCGCGAGGGACTTTTCCCCACTTTCCTCTGTTGCGTCGGCACCCAACTCGCACCCCTGGATCCGCGTGAATCGATCTCTCCTCCCCCAAATCCAGGCTCCAAATCGTGAATCCGACGCTGCCGCCCACCGATGCTTCGTGGCGTCCGAGGCCACGAGGAAGGAGCGCGTGATGAGGTGGAGGTTGGGGCTGGGGCACAGGCGATGTGCGAGGTGATGCGGCCGGCGGACGCGAGCCGGACTCGAGCGAGGCGAAGGTGCTGCGGAGGGCGGCCGCGGCGGACGCACAGCTGATGCCGCGCGCGGACGTGCTTGGACGAGGCCGGACGCCGGCGGCGGTAGCGGGCTCAAGGCCAGATCCACGAGATCCTGTGCGCCTCCGCCCCTATCAGGTCCTGGATCGGGAGCCAGAGCAGGGCCACCCCGACGGCGGCGCTTCCTAGTCGTCGGCGGGCTCGTAGGTGCGTTTCGTCTCCCATTCGATATCCTCTGCACATCCTGCTGCTTTGGTACTTAAACGCTGGGATTAAGATGAGCGATCCAGCAGCAGCAGTAGTTTATTTTATCGATTCGTTCCCTATTTGCATATGAATGATCGATAGGTGATGGCACCAATTAGATCAATTGGTATAGTGCGCAGTGCATGCACATCGTTGCCCAGCATGATAAATAGTTATTGTAGCATGACAATATATCATTTAAAATGGAAGTTGCGCAAACAACACTGATTGTAGCATTACAGTACAAAGATTACATCAGGTGTGCCATGATAATACACATGGACTGGAGAATGATAATATTACAAGTAGAAATTATATAATAATACTAAGCTTGATTTTGTCCAAATCGCTGCCATATATGCTCAACTAGGTCCTCTTTTAGCTGACGATGCATATCTCGGTTCCTAATGTCTTCTTCTACCTCCAGTAGTGTTGAAAACCCATGAACAGGCCCGTGCCCAAATCCAGCCATTGTGGACGAAGAGCTGGCCTGGTCATATTCACTTTCATAGTTGTCGTCATAGCGAACTGTAAAAGAATCCCTCTCATCCTCAACAATCATGTTATGCAGTATAATACATGCA
>DXKC01007576.1:0-11133 GCA_031170775.1 Cymbopogon citratus
ACAATACCCAGATGACATGGGGTTTAAGTTTGATGTTTTATGGTCCAAAGCTTTAATATCTATTGCTGATGCTTCTGGACACTTAAGATGCATTTGATAAAGTTTTAATTTGTGTTTTCTTGTTTGGTAATTTCCACTATTGCAACATTTCTAGTCCTTTACACTACTGGAAACTCACATACTTCCGTGGGTGCCGAATTTTTCTGTGCGTTTTTTCGGTACCCACGGAAAAATACCGATTATTCTGTGGGTTTCCAAATATACCCACGGAAAAATTCAAAAACCCACAGAAAAATTACAATATTTCTCTGTGCGTGAGAGTAACCACACAGAAAAAATATAAAACTCACAGAAAAACTATATTTTTTCTGTCGGGTTTATAAAGTCACATAGAAAAATATACACACACACAAGTATACGTATTATTCCGTGGGTCTTTATATACACACACGAAAAAAATATAAAAACGCACAGAAAAATTGTAACGCGCCCTTGGATTTGGCATTCCCGCCCTCTATTTTGGTGTTGGCGCGTTCTCAGGAAAAGAAAGTATGTTAATGAATAAAAATAAATAAAAAATAGAAAAGTTGGCAACATAGGCACACACGCCTTATCCTGGTGCCACCGCCCCTAATCTCCCAACACACGCACTCGTCCCAATCCCCAACACACGCACGCACACCGGCTTCCTCACGCAGGAGCGCGCAGCACGCCGCCACCGGCTTCCTCGGCATCGTAGCACGCCATCGCCCCGCCACAGCAGATCCGCTCCCATGGCGTTGGCAGCCCCAAGATCCGCGCCTCCATAAGCATCTTGCCGGCCGCCGCTCCTCTTCGCCAGGCCGCCGGTGGCCGCGCCGGCATTCGTCCACCAGCTGCCGGGCGCTGGACACCTGCTGCTATCCGCTGGTGCTTCGGGGCGCGTCCTGATGACCTCCTCCTCGACTGCTCGTGTCGACACAGCGAACCTCCTCTTCCTGTCGATCTCCCCCGCCCTGCTCTTCCATCCTCCAGATCTGCCACCTGTGGCTCAAGGTACAGTTCTCTCTTCATTGATTCAATTTTTTGTATGAGATGTGATTCCAGTATTATCTGAGTATCCAGATGTATGAATTTTTAGTTGAAGTCTTCTTCCCTCAAGATTTGGTCGCCAGTGCTGTATGCTTCAAATCTGAATCGAGTTTTCAGGTTATCTGTTGTCCATTTTTTTATGGCACTACCTACGAAAACTAGTGTAGATACATTGCTAGTCATTCTATGTTTGGTCCATAAGGACACTGCAATGGGATTCAATAGCTGAACTTGGCTAGGATTAGAGTGTACAGATAAATAAAGCATTTTTTTCCTTATCTATTCTGAATATCTATGATTCTTATTGATATTTTCATGACATGTATCTGCTTATTACCTATAGGCAGCATATTAGCCATAGTGGCCTCACTAAACAGCATGAAAAAAATTACTAAAGATTCTAATCTCATGTTCCTGATGTGCTACAGTAAGATTTTGGGCTAAGCAAGCACAGAAGGTTCCTGTGGAGATAGACAGTGAAGAATTGTTGAGGATCCTTGACTGGGACTCAAGGTACACTTTATTCTCCACTGGATCTATTTTTTGTATATTGTTATTCTACATTTTATTTGTGTGCCCACTTGTCCAAGTTTGGAATTTTTGTCCTTGCTCAAAAAATAGTGCAGCTTTCTTTGTTGTGATTTCTAATAATATATTAATACTTGAAACAGAACTAGTTAACATGTCAAACTGAGCATGGATGTATAATGGTTGGCAACATGGCACTCTCTCAAATGAATGGATTGATGGAACAAATGCATTCTTGGATAGTGCCTTTTTAATTCCCGGTGTAGCTAAAAATGATACTATTAAGTGTCCTTGTGCACAATGTCGGAACTACTTTAGGCATACAAGATATAATGTGTCAATGCATTTGTGTAAGCATGGTTTTAAGAAAGACTATGAAACTTGGACCGAGCATGGTGAGGGGATGAGTTCATATGATGGATATGATGGTGTGGGAAATAGAGAGGGCACTGATGAAGTTGATCAGATGGATCAAATGTTGGTTGACCTTGCTGGACACCATCCACCTGTACTGGATGCTGAACCAACAGCATATGCCAAAGCTTTCTATAGGATGGTTGCTAGTGCAGATGAGTTGGTGCATGATAATACCACACACTCACGCTTGTCTGCTGTAGCTCGCTTGATTGCTGTGAAGTCACGGTACAACATGCCCATCGCAGAATATGATGATATACTAGGCATAGTGCATGAACTCCTTCCTCCTGACTCCAAGTTACCTAATGACTTCTACCAGTCTAGGAAATTATTAGAAGGTCTTGGTATGCCATATATCAAAATTGATGTTTGCTATAACAATTGCATGCTATTCTACAAAGATAACATAAACAAAGAGAAATGTGATTTTTGTGGGACTAGTCGATATAAGGAAGGGGGGAAAAAGGTTGCACGCAAAGTTTTGCGCTATCTTCCAATCAAAGATAGGCTGCAAAGGCTATATCTACATGCGGATACAGCCAAGTTAATGAGATCATATAGTCCCACAACATGTGGTAAGATGGTGCACCCTTGTGATGGAGAGGCTTGGCAACAATTTAATGTGGACTATCCAGAATTTGCAGAGGAAAAAAGAAACGTGCGCCTTGCAGTAGCAACAGATGGTTTCCAACCATTTGATGTGAATGCTGCACCTTACTCATGTTGGCCAGTCTTTGTGACCCCACTAAACCTCCCTCCTGGCACACTCTTAAGGTCTGAGTATATTTTCCTCGCTCTTATTATTCCTGGTCCGGAGCACCCTGGTAGAAAAATGAATGTTTAATGCAGCCCTAGTTGATGAATTTCAAGAACTATGGAATGGGGTCACAACATGGGATGCTTCGTTGAAGGAGGAGTTTACAATGAAAGCAATCTACCTTTGGTCAGTACATGACTTCAAGGCTTATGGGGACTTTTCCGGCTGGAGCACCAATGGTAGGCTGTCATGCCCATATGGGTGTGGTTGTCGAGGATTCCTACTCCCTAGTGGTAGAAAGGCTTGCTGGTTTGATACCCATAGGCATTTCTTGCCTGAAGATCATGCATTTAGAAAAGACACTAATGCTTTTCACAAGAACACCGAGGTGTTTGATGAGGCACCTAGGTACTTAACAGGGGAGGAAGTGTAAGCCTATGTGAACCAGTTTGCTGGTTACAGAAACCTATGGTAAATTGCACAATTGAACACATGTACTTCGTTTTAGGCAGCTTCTATATTTCCAAAAGTTGCTACTTCCACACAATATTGATGTGATGCATAATGAAAAGAATATGGGTGAAGCCATATGGAACACATGTTTTGACATAGCTGAAAAGAGCAAAGATAATGTGAAAGCTAGGCTAGATTTGGCTATTATATGTAATCGTCCTTCCATGCATTTGGTGCAAAAGAGCAGTGGGAAGTGGGATAGGCCTATAGGTCCATTTAGTGTTCCCAAAGATGTTAAGCCAACCATCCTTCAATGGTTCAAAGATTTGAAGTTCCCTAACTCATATGCATCCAACCTGAAGCATGGTGTGAGTTTTCAGAAGAAGAAAATTTTTGGGCTAAAAATTCATGATTATCACATCTTTATGGAAAGGTTGCTCCCTATAGTTTTTCGTGGGTTTTTGTCAGATTGGCTGAGCTTAGTTTCTTCTATCGGCAATTGTGTGCCAAAGAGCTTAAAAAAGATGTTGTCCACTCTATGGAAGAGAATGTTGCAGTGCTTCTTTGCAAAATGGAGAAGATATTTCCTCCTGGTTTCTTCAATGTCATGCAACATCTCATCATACATCTGCCTTATGAAGCACGATTAGGTGGTCCTGTCCTAGCACATTGGTGCTATCCATATGAGAGGTAAATCTAGAAATATTCAAATAGCTAGTTTGTTCATGTCGCTGACCCTAAGTTAGCTATGTGTAATACGTTGCTTTCACTTCATAGGTGTATCCAAAAACTTAGGAAAAAAGTTAGAAATAAGGCTCATGTTGAGGCTGTCATTGCTGAGTCATATCTTGTTGAAGAGGCTGCGAATACACTAAGTCTATATTTTAGACCCCATGCTCCATCTATTAGAAATAAGGTGCCTCGCTACGATGATGGCGCTTCTTCATTTCAAGGTACGTGTGACCTTGAGATTTTTAAATGCCCGGGTCGTTGCATGAGCCCTAGAGGTGTCCGTGAACTCTCAAACAAGGAGTACAAGGTTGCTTTTCTATACATATTGACAAACATGCCAGAGATGGAGGCTTTCTTCACGTATGTTGTGCCAAAAACTTCATTACTGTTCTGTTCTAGATTTTTATTATGCAGGCATAACTAGAGTTTTGTTCATGTAGACACTTTGATAATGAACAGTGGAAGAGCTGTATAGCTCCCATAAACCAGCAACGTCGTGATTTAAGGTTGAATAGTTGGAAAAATAGGCATGGTATACAATCTGGTCCAATTTTTTTTGATTGGTTCAAAGAGCAAGTAATTTTCTCATACACTTAGCCTTTGTTCTTTTTCCAACATTGTACTGGTATGCATGTGTATATTCTTTCATTCTTTTTAGGAACTTAGTAGCCTACTGTATATTCATATCTCATTCTCATTTGAAAATTTACTGTTTTTAGGAAGCTAAGTTTGGACCACAGAAAGCAACACCTGTTAATGCATATGCCGCGATGAAATCTGGTTTGAAAAGCCTGGATAGCAATGGTAGATGTGGTCCAATCAGTAGCCGCAAAGCACAAAGATGCGTGGTATGTATGTGATATCTTGATATGAAAATTGACACGTTTGCTGAAAAATTTTGCTTGTACAGTTCAAGTGTATACTACTTTGAGTACTTTGACATCTTTGGCAGAACTTTTTAATATAAAAGATGTAGATAATTTAAGTGTTAAAGAACATAATTTTCTGTGATCTAGAACTCTAGTTATGATTTATTTAGGTGACTATCGTGCTGCTGTCCAGAAATTTCAGAATACTAGTCCAGAAATTTCAGAATACTACGCTATCACCTTTTGGCTATCTGTACATCATAGAACACTTATCCTTGTTCTGGTCCTTGTAGGATGAGTACCTTACTGCTGTTAGGAGGATAGAATGTGCAAACGAAGAGGATCGAGATAATGCAGACATGGAAGTGGATGGGCATGAGGTTGAGCAACAGCTATCACTGAATGGGAAGGCTCTATATGATGTGTCTAGTGGTAGCCCGAGAAAGCATGGGCGTCTTGCCATAGCAAATGGTGCGGTTAAGTCTTCAGATGTCAGAGCAGCCGGAAGGGAAAGAAGTATCCGTCCATCAAATTCAGTGACTATGCAAAACATGTCTCGTGAGAATGAAGAGTTGCGTCGTGAAATGGAAGGCTAGAACGAGAGAATCATGACAAGGAGAATGCACTGCAGCAAAGCAAAGTTCTTATAGGCTTGGTACTGGTATGTGCAATGCTCTTGTAAATACCTCACCAATGTTATGTGTGAATTATCTAATAATTTGAATCTGAAACATCTTTGCTTCCAATACACTTGTAGAACCTTTATCAGGAGACAGGAAGGGTTGTGCCAGAAGAAGCGTTACGACAGTTGTCCGCTGCACAAGCAGTTGTGAGTATATCTTCATTCCACTATCAACATGTTCTGTAGTTGTCAGATCCATGACTTGGAGATTTTAAGATGGAAAGGACGTGGAAACTGATTAGTATTTTGAGGGGTCCTATTCAGAATGGCAACATAGAGTGCAGCAGTGAGGAAGTGGCCTCATGTTGATTGTTGTATAGCTACTGCAATGAGTTTGCATGGCTATTGCAGTGAGGAGATGGCCTTATGTTGGTTTGTAATGTTTCACACCTTGAAAACTAGCAGTTTGAACACTTCAAACCTTGTCCAATTCATGGTACCACATTAAAATGTTTTTGCATCAATCTTAGATGCTTTGCTGAAAGTGTTATATTGTTGGATGACAATTTCACTTACTGATGTAACTTTTTTCATATTTAGGCTACTGGTTCTTCTCATGCTGAATCTGCCAACAATATTGATGGTGGTTGGTGCAACAATGAGGATCCTCATGCTACAAATGCTGGCAACAATCAAGGTTCCGACAACAATGAAGATCATGCATCGATGTGATGGTTGTGTTCTGTAGCAAAACATGGATGTGGTAGTGGTTTCTTCTTTTGTAGAGCTGTGCTTTTGCACATTAACTAGTAGGTGGCTCTAATCTGTTAGCCTTAGTTTTATATGACTTAATGATGCATGCTGGTACTTTCTTCATCCTGGTTGGAACTTGAGCCACTAAGATGAGATAGCAATGCTTTTGAATGTATTGATGCCGGAACATTTGGACATCATCTATATGTATGTAGTCTGGATGCTATGAAGGGATGTGGCGAACATTTGGTCTTCATCTTTATGTCTGCTATGTATTCTGTGGTGATGACATTTATATGTTGCTACTGTTTGTAAATATTATTGTGTCCAATTTGTTGCTTGGGCAAATGTAAATTTCTGTCGGTGCTCTTGAATTTTTTCTGTGCATGGTATCAAACCGACAGAAAAATTCCGTTTTTTCTGTGAGTAAACCTACTTTTTCTGGCGGAGTGGCACTCACAGAAAATGTAATTTTTCTGTTGGTTTTGTAATTTTCTATGTGTATTAACGCACAGAAAATTGTTTCTTGATCTGTCGAAAGTCAATTTTCTATGGGTGTCTGCCCCACGGAAAAACTATTTTTGTCGGCGACCCCACGGAAAAATTCAATATTTGTGTCATCCTACTTCTGTGGGTATTTTTTCGTCGGTTCACCGTCGGAAAAATATTTTTCCGTGGGTATATGCATTTTTCCATGGGTTTTTGCACCCATGGAAAAATGTGAGTTTCTAGTAGTGACATACTCCCTCCGTTTCAAATCGTAAGTTGTTTCAAGAATATTGAAGAGTTAAAGTTTTTTAAGTTTGACTAAATTTATATGGTAGGATAATAACATTTGTGATAGCAATTAAGTACCATTAGATTTCTCATTACTTATACTTTCATCATATACATATTTGATATCACAAATCATCGTAGTTTTCTCTAAAGTTTTGGTCAAACTTGAGAAACTTTGCCTCTCCAAAATTTTTTGAATTACAATTTGGCATGGAGGGATTATATATATACTGTGCTCAAAAACGATTTTGTATGCATGATGTAGCGAGAAACAGATATATTGATGTAATTTTTATCATACATACAGGGGCGGCGGCCAAGCCCTCTTGCATCCAGCCGTGCGATAGGATGGTCCCAGACCGCAACACCTGGTGCAGGGACACAGCGTTCTTCGGCAATGGCGGAACTTGCAACGCCGACGGCAACTGCTGCTGCTATCCGGCAGAGTAGAACGGAATTTTACTTGCTAATTGTATCTCTCGAACGTGTAAAATCGACTCGCCGGTTGGTCAATTATTAGTATGCAAGGAATTGCACAATAAACATAAATGGACGTGGTTCAGAAAGAAAAACAAATAGTGGGCTGGCGCACTGCATGTATTCATCTTCATCTAGTCCGATCTGTATGCTAATTCTAGTAGAGAACAGACTTCTTTTCTCGATACATTCTGTGGGTTACTCCCATCAATTTTTGCACCCGGAAGTAAATATACAATTAATCCCAGTTGAAGGCTTCACCCGGGAATAAAGATTCCTGCCTATCCAGCCCAATACCAGGGAGGAACATTTACTCCCGGGTAAAGCCTCCAACCTGAATTAAAGGCCATCTTTTACTCCCAGGTAAAGCCTCTAACCGGGACTAAAGGTGTACTCCCGGTTTAAGGCTTCAACTGGGAGTAAATGTAAAACTTTAGTCCAGGTTTGCAAGACAAACAGGGATTAAATGTTTCTGGATACATAGTTTTAGCCTCCTTCCTCCGTAAGCTTGAGCTATTCATTTTTTTTCTTAAAACACTATAAAAATTCATTTGCTATTTTCTAATCTTAACAAATCACATTCTAACAACTGATTTGCCTGATCTTCACCATGCGCAACAAGTGTTGGAGCTCAACTCTACCGTCCATATTGAAAGCAAACATAATGGAAAATAAAAAACAAAATATATATTAGAAGCACAAAAAATACAAAACGTAAATACACAGAATGAAAAAACATCTAGGTGCATAGATTCAACTAGCTAGCCATTCAAGTGACCTATGTGAAGCACCTACCAAGTTTGAGATTTTTCTTAATTTGGTTGTTATTTTTTTATTTTAAATGGATTTTCGTGCGACTCCACCCGATAATTATACGTTGAACTGAGAGCACCCCCGAAAAGATCTCGAATTGTGTCAAAATTTTTCACAAGGTCTCTTGTGCCCTATGAAACATATCGTTGAGGAGGTCGCTGCATATTCTAGTGTTTTCACTTTGTAGTTCATCATATTTTGTCTCATGCAGCACGAAGAAAAATGTAAATAATAAAATATTTATTAGAAAAACTAAGATTTTGTGTGCGTCCATATTTTAGGTGTATATGACTACCAAAAAAATTTCAAGTCATTTGAAGATAGGTGGAGTCTACAAGCTTCATAAAGGTATATGTAAACTTTCATCGAACCATGTCTATACATTAAAAGTTTAGACATTGTATGGTCCATGTGTATACCAGTGTCGTGTTGATCTCAAAATTTTTTGTAGGCTTACAAATGTCCTATGTGAAGCAACCGCCAAATTTGAGATTTTTCTTAATTGGTTTGTTACTTTTTTTAGTTTAATTAAATTTCCATGCAACTTCACCGGGTAATTATATGTTGAACTGAGAGCACCCCCGAAAAGATTCGTAATTGTGCCAAAATTTTAGGTTATGTAATTTTCATATATGCAGTATAGCAAAAGAAAAATTTTAGGTTACGTAAAATTGTGCCAAAATTTTAGGTTACGTAATTTCCATTATTTTTAATATTTAAAAGAAAAATTAAAATATTTTAGGTGACGTAATTTTCATATATGCAGTATAGAAAAAGCAGCTCTAATTTATTTTCTTAAAAAATTTTGATTTACAATGTTATTTTCTTTACAATGACAATACTTTTAACTGTTGTAAATGAAAGAAATATAAAAACTGAAAAAATGTTTGAGAACTAGCGGAAAACCAAAATTAGACTTTTTGTCCCGGATGCTACGGCAACTAGGACTACAAGGATCCGGGAGTAAAGACCAAACATTCTAGTCCCGGCTACCGCTATCAGGCCGGACTAAAAAGGTTCTAGTCCCGGGTCGGGTTGTAAAATTGCACGGGAGTAAATGTTTCCTACTCCCTCCGTTCCAAATCGTAAGTTATTCTAAAAATCTTAGAAAGTCAAAGCATTTCAAGTTTGACCAAGATTATTGAGAGAATTACAAAGATTTATAACATCGAATAGGTACACTATGAAAATATAGCTAACGAAGGACATTCTAATTGTTATTATCTTATTATATAAATTTGCTCAAACTTGAGAAGCTTTGACTTTCCAAGATTCTTGGAAAATGACTTGCAATTTGGAAAGGAGGGAGTACTATATATATCAACGTCTCTTTCCTCGTCTCCTCCACCGACGCCATCTTCAACCACGCGCGCTGCCCTCATCCGCCGCCATATCCAGCCACCGCACCGCCCTCCACGCACGCCGCCGCCTCGCCCTCCACCTGGCCCTCCACGCGCGCCGCCTCGAGCCTCGCCTCTCCAAGCACGCCGCCCGTCGGCGCGCATCTCCAGCGCCACCCCGACGCTCCTCCGCCGGCTCGTGGCCAGCCGCACTGCTCCGCCTCCCCCTGTCCACGCGCGGACCGAATGCGGGCCTTGCGTGGTCAGCCTTCCCCCACGGCGGCGGCTCCAACCCTGGCTTCCGCCCTGTGGCGGCGCATAAGTGAGGTGAAGGGGCCCCGGAAGAGGAGGATGCGTGGGCCGTATTGCCGGTGGATCCATCGAATCCATTGACGAGGCTGCAGGTCCCATGACATCTTGGTTCTCTCCTCCGGCGGCAGCGTGTCCAGAGTCTAGACCCGACCTGCAAGCACGGCGTCCCTTGGCAGGCGTCTCTGCCCTCCACCTTCCCTGCCTGCTGATGGAGGTTCTTGGATGAACTCAGATGCCCTGTTGTGTGACTTGTGTCTCGCTATTTCTTTATGAATTCCGATGTGTGTTGTGGTTGTGGGCACGGGCTGTACGCCCCACAATTTGCTGCATCTAACAGCCGTAGATGATTGAAGGGTATCTCACAGTTCTCAGTTCTCACTTCGATCGGCACTACGATTGATGATTCTGATTCTGCAATAACAGCCGACGATCAAGTAGCAAATTGATTATTCAGAGATAAAAGTATCGTTCCATACTTTCTAGAAGAAAAGTATTACTGTTTATGTGTTCTAGATTTGAGTATCATTTTATACTTCTTTTTTTTTATTACAGTATGACTTGATTTACTTTCATATTGGAGTCGCCCTATACACTTTTGACACATAGGACTCAAATGTTTGTTCTTTCTTTTTCAGCTGAAAGTACCGCTAGATACATTATTGGACTGGAGTATACGAGATACATTTTGTTTTCAGATAGAGTAGCAAAGTAGCAAAGGATACATTTTTCAGGCAAGTGTATTTGCTGATAAGTTGTCGGATTATAGTATCACAGGATACTAGAAAAATAACTGCAGGCTGAACTTTCACTTTCAGATGGAAGGATTAATATATTGAAGCAGAAGCAGCGTCTGCTTTTGTCAAAGCTCGGTTGATGAGTATGTGGTGTACTATAGCATGCATATGCATATGCATATGCGTACTCGTTAAAAGCATGATATATGTAAATACTTTATTAGATTAGATACTTTATTGTTAATGTAATATATATTCATATCCTCTTTTGCGCATGTAAAATAATGGGGATGAAAAATACGTATGTGTTTTTATACATCCTAATAAATATATGTGTACAAGGTTTAAAGTATATATGCATACTATTACAGCGACGAGATGATATTGCACATCCTTCTCGGGCAGAAACAGGACCTATATGTATCATTATTCATTTGTTATTAATTATTAATATTAATGTTTATATAGGTAATTATAT